>JARHVA010009353.1:57500-320000 GCA_037957365.1 Torreya grandis
TTTCATGTTTTACATATTTAGTCACAAGTCACAACTTTTCAATTAAAATATGATTATGAAAGATTAAATATATGTTTAAATAAAGTAATTATATTTTTAAAAATATATATATTTAGATAGACTAGTCACTAGATTATAAGTTTGAATAGATAATTATTATAACATGTAAATTCTCAGAGGGATGATAGAATAACATAAAAATCCATATTGTAAATTCTCATATCTTGTGTATAATGAACACATCCCAATTTTGAGAAAGATAGGAATAATATGAGCATCAAATGCAAATATTATTATCTTGTTTAGAATGAATAACTTCCCACTCTACACAAGATAATAATATTATAAATTAAGAATCCAATATTCTTATATTGTGTTGAATGGGAACATGCTCATTCTACACAAGATAAAAATATAGGATTATTCATTGACAATATTATTGTATTGTGTGGAATGGGCATACTTAATTCATTATATTATTATCTTATATTTAATGAACAAATGCAAATTTTAAAGAAGATAATAATATTGGCCTCTGATGATCATATTATTCATATATTGATAATTGCTCATAGGCCAACATTATTATCTTGGGTATAATGGCTTATTCATAATGGGTAGTTTCATGTTATATACAAGATAAGGGTATTGGAATTTGAGTGATTTTCAATACAATAATAATATGAGAATTGGAGACCAATACTCTTTTTCATTTTCTAAATGGGCATGTGCCCAATCTTCATAAAATAAAACTATTATTAGTTAAGAAGTTAATATTATTCTTTTATGTGGAATGGGAAGCTATCAATTGTAAATAAGATAATAATTTTAGATTCTTAATTGATAATAAATCAAAGGTAAATATTCATATTTTGTTCATAATGAGCCAATTATTAATAACATAGGAATAGTATGAGCATAAATGTGCAATAATAATTTAATTGCTAAATGGGGGCATGTCCATTTTCAAAAAGATAAGAATATTGGTATTTTATGCTCATATTATTCCTATCTTGATAAATTATTATAATCCTATAATATTTTATTATTTGAAATAGGAAAATACCATTTCTAAACAATAAAATAATATTGGACATTCTACACAAGATAAGAATATTGGATTCTTAAATGAAAATTACTCAGAATCCAATGTTCCTATCTTGTTGATAATGGGTATTTTCCCATTATGAACAACATGGGATCAACATTACCATTCTATATAAGATAATAACATTGGATTCTTAATTTATAATATCTCAAAGGCCAATATTTTTACCCTTTTTAGAATGGGTAGCTACCTATTCTAAACAAGATAAGAATATTGTCCATTCTACACAAGATCATAATATCTACTTCATAATTTATAATTGCTTAGAGGCCAATATAATTACATTATTTAGAATGTTTTATTTCCAATTTTGAATAACATAAGATCATTATTATCAATTAAAAAATTATATGTTCTTATCTTCTATACAATGGGAATGTTTACCGAAAGCAATTTGAATGAGGATACAAACTACCTATGGTTTTTTGTTTCATCTAGGTATTTTGATGGTTTAACAGTCATGGAAATCATCAATATTTATCTAAAAACTCATAGACTACCATGTATTGATAATTAATCAAATTTATTATCTAGGTGACATTATACCTACTTAGCTAACCCTATGATGATATATGCCATGATTTTAATATATCATTCCTAGGATTGAGTATCTAAATGCAAGTTTTAGAATTTCCCTGCAAGTAAGCAATATGATGATAGTTAAGATATTCTCATTTGCACATAAATTTGTGGGGGAATACTTGTTAGAATTATTTTTGATCTTATATTATTTGTGGATATGGAAAAAAAGACACATAGCTCTGAGCAATGGGGTTCCAAACCATTTTATAGTATGACTTAATTTGAAATGACATGATGACAACTTAAGTGGTAGAGAGTGATTGCTTTGTAAGAATCATAAATTGGATTTTTATATAGATCTTATAAAAATCTATGAGATTGTATTATTATTCATGTGTAACTAAGATAAGTATTTTCACTACTTAGACTAATCTATGCCAATAGGTCCATCTAAATGAAAACTCATGATTGATTTTCATCTCATATGATAGTTTTACAGAAATGCTTTAGCTAAATTTTAAGAAACTGGGACTAAACATGATGATGTCAAATGGTAATATCTTATTTACCGACAACCCTATAGGTATGAATATTATTCCAACATTATTTTGACTTTTGAGTGTGCAAGTGAACATAAAAATGACACATTACATGGGGAGGTAATTCAATATCATAACTTAGTAATGTTTTCTAAATTTTTATAAGTTGTGTCATTATGATATGTGAAATAAGTGAAAGGGTTGCATCCCTTATATCAATTGATACTAATAGGTCTATTCAAATGTAAACTCATGATTGATTCTCAAGCCTAAGGAATACTTAGATAAAATTATAAAATAAGAGTTGTGAAGTTATGGTTTGATGTACTACTGAAAAATAACACACTTTGATTGAGTTGTAATCCTTAAGAAATACCATTTTTCATAACTTATTTTAATATTTTTGAGATCATGACATTATTAAAATTTTCCAAGTGGAACAAAGGAGTCAAGTAAAATTCCTTGCCTTATAAATATTCATGAATACATCCGTTCATGCGATGGTGACATGTGGTAACTTGGTTAGACCATGTAAATAAGAAAGAACAAGTAGATGAATAAGAAATAGTGATAAGAGGTAGGTTTTTCATAATTCAACTCTCAAATAACCTTAAAATTAGCTAAGTTGAATTTATGATCCAAGGAATATAGGAATAATTATTTATGCCAAGAAAGTGTGTAAATAATCTTCCAAGTGCGAATAAATGCAAAGGGACATGAGAATAGCTTAGTAATTAATAATATTAGATAAGTAAAAATTAACCAAGTCAATAATGCTATAAGGTAAAAATAATTTTGAAGGCAAATCCAAACAACCTAACATGGAAGCATGAGGCTAAGTTTATTATTCTGCACAACAAAGGAACATGATAACATCAAAACTATAAGATTAAATTAAAAATGAAATAATTCAAACAATATTCATAATATTTTGTATTATATATTTGATTCCAAATAATTTAATGGATTAATGGAAAGGAATAATTATCTCAATCCATAATAGACCCAAACTAAAATATAGTTAGTTGAATCTACAAAAATGAGTAGAAAAACTCAGAAATCAATTGTCCAAGATCATACAAATAGTGAGAAACAATCATTTTTATAATTTAATTATATTTAAACCATTTATATAATCTTTGTGAGAAAACTAATTGAGTAATAAAGGTCTAAATCAAGTCTTATTTCAACCTTTTGTGTTTTCTTTATATTATGATTGATTTAATGCGACTCTTGAAACATTATAATAAAAAAGTGGAATTCAAATTAAATTTTGGAATTAATTTAATTAATAAACATAATATTTAAATTATTCAACTATAGATATATTATAAAACCTTCATGTTTTTATAATCTATTATGATATAAATCTTTAAGATTAATGTTCATGTTACATAAGATAAGAATACAAGTTCCTTAATTGATGATTGCTTAGAGGAAAAAAAATATATCTTTTTTAGAATGTATAGATTCCCATTCTAAAAAAGATAATAATATTAGACATTCTAAAAATATATATTAATATTAGATTCATAATTGGTAACTTATCAAATTCCAATATTATTATCATTTTTAGAGTGGGAATCTACCCATTCTAAAAATATATATTAATATTAGATTCATAATTAGTAACTTATCAAATTATAATATTATTAACATTTTTAGAGTTGGAATATACCCATTCTAAATAATATACAAATATTATATTTTTTATTAATAAAACCAACAATATAGAGTCCAATATTCTTATCATGTTAAAATGGTAAATTTCCCATTTAGAATAAGATAATATCATTATTATGAAATAATAAACCAATATTTTTATCTTGTGTAAAATGGGTCCATTCTAACCTAGCCATTCTAGACAAGATAATAATATTTTTTATTGTATAAAATATATATTAATATTAGCTTCATAATTAATAATTTCTTAGAAGTCAATATTCTTATCTTGCTTATAATGGATAGCTAGCCATTTTAACAATATAGGATCAACATGGCCATTTGAAACAAGAAAAAAATATTGTGTTTTTAGTTAATAATATAAAAAATATATAGGCCAATATTATTATCTTGTTTATGATAGTCAATTTCCAACTCTAAATAAGGTAGGATATTATTATCAATTAAGAAACCACAAAAAATTGTCTTGTGTAGAATCGACCATATCTAAATAAGATAAGATCAATATTCTCATCTTTTTTGTAATAGGTAGCTACCCATTATTAACAAGATATAAATATTACTAATTATAAATCCAATATTATTATCTTATGTGGAATTGGCATGTGCACATTCTACATTTTTAGATAATAATATTGGCATATGAGAAAGAGTCCAATATTATTATTTTGGGTATATTGAAAACATACACACTATATGTATGATAAGAATATTTTATTCTTAACTGATAATATTTATATCTTATTTATATTTAGAAACTACCTATTCTACACAAGACATTATCAATATTATAATCTTGTTGATAATGAGAATATTAAGCCCATTGAATATAAAATAAGATCAACATGCCCATTCTACACAAGACAAGAATATTATAAATTAATCCCATACTAAACAATATAAGATCAATTTTCTTATATTATTTAGTATGTGAAGTTTACATTCTAAATAAGATATGGATATTATAAATTAATAATTTAATTATATTATGTTTTGCAGGATGAGAATATGCTTATTTTACATTTCAAGATAATAATATTTTCCTCTGAGGAAAAATACAATATTATTATCTTGTATATAATGAACATATGAACATTCTATATACAATAATAATAGTATCAATTAATCATATAATGTTCTTATCTTATCTTATCTTCTATGTTTATCATATTATTTTTGTGATCTTTCCCATTCTGAACAATGGTATGAATATGAGGAATAGAGGAAAATAATCTTATAATTTTCATTGTCTTATATATTTTAATGTAGTTTTTATGTACACCAAATAATTCTAAGGGGTAAAACCCTATTGTTTTAAGATCAATGACTAATCACTCGAAGCCACAGGTTGTGAGTATTCATTTTTATAAATAACCACATAGTAGAATAATAGTTTAGTATAGTGGTTTTTTACCCTAAATGATTTAGATATGAATAATTTATATCTTATAACCTAAATTTTATAATATATAAACCATAATTTATTTAATGTTATAAATTAAGGTGGGTCTAATCAAATAAAACAAAATAAGAAAGCATAGGGAAGAAAAGAAAAGGATCTATGACTTAGATTAGAAAATAAACCCTTCTAAGTTAAATTACTCTTCTAAGAAAAGAAAGGGCTTATATGTAGGAAACCATTTTATTTTGTTTCTCAACATTTACTTGTTATTTATACCTATCATACACTTATTATCATCATATATATCATTTACTTATATGACATACAAATTAATAATATGCACTTTGAATAATTTTTTGAGTTTACCAAATAATCTCCCATGTAGACCAAGTGAAACATGAAAAGACTCATTAAATGATTGGGTTTCATCTATTTTTTCATTGGAAAATTTCAAGTGAATAACTTGATCACCACTTAAATGAGTATTGTTTTCAATATTTATTCTAAAATAACTCAGGTAGGACTAAAGTTGTATAATAAAAAAATGCCTACTTTAACATTTGGCCATGTGGTGTGTGTATGGTAGTTATTAGCATATCTCCCAATATTTATACTATATTATTATCTTAGGATGTCAAATAGATAACCATATATTTCATTTGATTATAATGCTCAATGTGATCATTTTAATTACTATTTAAATAGTTATAAATCATATTTATATCTTTGAGTGGCGATAGATTGAACTCAGATAAGACTTTTCTCTTACTACTTAATAAATTCTATATAATTTGGCATCTATGAGCCTAAATTATTCATTTAAATGCATCACATTACCCCATTACAGTTGTGATTCAGCCCTATATCTATGTATATAAAGTATAAATTTATAGAGGGACTGAGTAGTATGACATAGTTTTCCACTATGTCCTTAGGTGCCTCCACCCTAGGTTTATTTTCCAATATTTTTTAATTTTTTATAGATCATGGAGAATTTTATTGAGAACCCCACCAATAACATCAACTATGGAGATTCAATCTTATTTAAATTCATCATATTATCTAGGTTTAGGTTTTATTTTCTTGGTTATGATGAAGAGTTATTACTCTCTTATGAATTCATTTTGTTTACCTCCACTTGACATCTTTATTCTTTCTAACCTTTTGATTTTATTAGTTGTTTCTTCAATTAATATAGTAATTTTAGGATTTTAAAATATTAATAAAATTATATTCTTGGATAATTTATCTTCTTGAAGATGTCACATCCATGGTAGTGCCAAAATTTGTACTATAGTGGATGTTGACTCAAGGGATGAAAGGACAAAAGATGAGGTGGATTTTGGAGGTGTCATGAGTATTGAGTACCATGTGAATTGGGTAAGCTTCAATATGGTGGAATTATATATGTATGAAATTTAATATTGACCATCCACTCTCTAGAGACCTTAACTTGAGTTGGGATCCTGGTTATATGTTTTCTTACATTAGTAGAGTTGTTAAATATGGTTAACATATGGGATGTTGCCAGAGTGCCTGCAGGCATTATTAGTCAAAATTTAGTTGATGCATTAACCTATAATGGGTAATTTTTGAAAATTTATTTGGAAACTAAGTCCTTAAAAATTCATTCTTTAATTAAAATACAAATTATCAGATGTACGTGTTGGTGTAATGTCAATAAAAATTGAATAAACAATAACAATTTTAATCGAAACCCCTTTTAAATTGTGTAAAACTTGTTTAATTGGAATAAATGTCGTTTAGTTTTGGATAATGTTAATTAAAAAAACCTATGTAGAAACATTAACCAATGTGACAAAAGTTGTGATATTATAAATGTCATCTATAATAATTAGAGTTATAAAAATTAAAGTAATTGTAGGAGTGTCAACTGAAGTAGTAGATGTATCAATGGGAGAAACATAAATATTTATTGAAGCAACATTGTGAATTTCCTCATTAATTTTAATATACTTAAAATAAGTCCTATATCTTCCAAATTTTTTGTTTCCTCAATTGTAATAGATGTAGTAGTAGATTTAGGCATAGAGATCTCAAAACTTATGCTAGAGTCTTTTAAAAGATGATAGTCATAGAACCACCTTATGTATCCTCATCTAAATAGTCATCTAAATAATCTAATGAATATGTCATGTCAAATTATGCTCCTTAGAATTGTGGTATATAGTATGGCCTCTACTCCATTATAACCCATTAAGATTGTAATGTACTAGGATTGATTATTTAAACCTAAGAGACCATTGGAGGCCATGTGATAGCATGCATAAGATGAGGATAATGTGGTTGATTCATAACATGTGATGGTTCCAACATATCTAAAATAATAATGGTATATTAAAATTTAACCTTAGGAACTATAGGAGGTCAACCCATGTCCATTGAATAATTTTGTTTCCATTTAGTCTTTTTTAAGGGAAGACTTCATAGTATTCTCATTTTTATTTGTTCATAAATAACCTCTATGGACTTTTATCTATCAATTTTCTTCATTTAAAAAATATCTAACATTGTAATAAAAATATCATATTACATTCTGTGTGAAATATCCATAGTCATTTAGGTAACCCTCATCCTATTTTAGAAATTATGGTATCATCATTGTCGATTAAAATGTAATAATGATCATATATTTTTGGATATATTTGGATTTAAATATTATATGGAATTTGTGTCTATGTTCAAGTCAATTTAACTATCTAGGACTACTTTTATGTAAATCTTATGTGGTTAAAGGGTCTGATTATAGTAAATCAAGGTAGAAATATAAAATAAATATAACCACTAATTTGTGCAATAATTTACCTAATGTAATATTCAAAAATATTAATGAATGACACAAATAAGTGCTTAGCTATAAACTAAGAAAAATGATCTGGGGGATAAAAAATAGTGTAGAAGTTGATCTAATTATTGTAAATAGGATCCAGGTGTTAGAAACCATCATATAAAGTAGTGTGTAACTTTGGATAGTAGTACACTGTGATAGTGTACCTATGTATAAAATTGTGTGATCTTTTTGGTGTACCTCTAGCTGAGTCTAATCTATTTATGCCTATGTGCACGAGATATGATTGACTATATGCGCACTATTTTTGTCTTATTTATGAGAAAACCCTAGAATTCCATGTTTTTAATGTATTTTAAGATCACAAGAAGCAATAGTGTGATGTTAGTTGGGTGGGATGGATTTTTTCAACATTGCATTATGTTGTGATTTGCCTACATACAAATATATCAAGAGGGAATCTAGATCAATCTATTTCTCCCAATCTAAGTGTTGGTGCAAGTGCAAGTGATACTAGTATGAATGCCCATTTATGTTCTTTGAGTAACATTTGAGACTAAAAAATTATGTAATCTAAGATTAGGATAAATTTAGATCAATGTATGCATAATTATGGCAAAATAGGGATCAATGACATTGATTTTACATAACTTTTTCTAAGCTTGTTTATTTATATTTGCATCTGATTTACATCTAGTGAGTACAGGGATTAAAGTCATGTATTTATATCAAATTAATTATTGTGTAAAATTTGAAATAGGTATAATTTGAACCTAGGTTTCTTAATATTTAAAAATATATCCATTGGGGTTACAATTAGGAAAGGGAGATTAACATGGTCCGTTGGTCACTAGTGCAATGCACTAGTGTCCAAAGAGGTGCATGTGTAGTTATAAATAGATCCCAAGATAAATCATTGGAATACCAATGGCAATATATAGTGTATTAAATATATAATAAATATACCACATGTGAAGAATTGTTGAAAAATGGTAACCTAGATCTAAGATATCAATAACATTAAACAAACAAAAAAAAGTGGTGCAATGGTCAACCATAATTGGTTTATGCAAACTAATGTGAAAATGGAAATTCTAAGCACCCTATAACTATACCATCTCATTATGTATAAATAGGACTTAATAAATGATGATAACATACATGTTACTATATCAATAATCAAAACAAATGTCTATTAAGGATATAAATGAAAGAGAATAGTGATTAAGATACTTACCTTTGGATTGAATTTTTAGCTCATCAATTTTCTTCTTTGGCTTTAGTTGCACTTTAAAAGAGATTTTTTAGAATGAGGACCTCAACTAGAAAGATGAAGACTTACATATCCTTATTTGAGGACTCTAAATATTGAGTGTACCTCCTTGGTTTGACTTCTCTTATTAAGATTCAAATATATTGATTAGGATTTGACCTCTAAGAACAGTAATTCTATGTATAATTTCTCCATTTACTATTTAAAATCATAAGCTTTAGTACAAGTAGACAATATGAGTGTTGTGTGTCTTGGGAATGATAAATATGAGCCCTAATTATATGGATCTAAACCCAAAAACCACTTAAAACTCTAATATATTCATATCAACCAAGCTAGTAAAATCAAATGTGATGTTGATTGACTTAAAACTATATCGACTAAGCCAATACAATGTAGGGATAAATAAGTATGAAACATACTATATCAACCAAGGTGATGTAATACATGAATAAATAAGTAGGAAATATACTATATTGTACTCACCAATACAATATGAATATATGGTAGATAGTATAATTATACAAAATGAAATAGAGAAGGAAGATGAAATGATACTTATAGGAGATCAGAATGATGGTAGTGAAGATATGACATATAATTATGCAAACATATATTGTAAATTACCATTAGTCAAGCTTACATTTCCAATTACACTCATTATGACATGGAAAGAAGTATATTGATGCATCAAAGAGTCCTTCAAGAGAAATTATTCATAAATTGATAAAGATTAAAAATATCATTTGTATATAAATAAAGTTGACATTATCTTGTAGAATGGAGAGACAAAAAATGAATAATTATCATCGATTTATCATCATTTATATATAAATGAAGACCAATTTAAATGAATTCCTAATATGTTGAAACCATAGTACACAAAAATCTTACAAAAAATTAAGAACACAAATGGTGACCTTAAACATCATTAAATAATGGTTTTAGAGGAAAATTTCTTACTCTTATGTAATGTCGAAAGGTATTCACATAGGTTCCATAAATATTCATAAGGAAATTGTATTAAGGTACATTAGAATAGGATTCCTTTATATATATATATATACACATAAAGGTTCATTTTATTAAATTATGCCATAGTGTACACTTGTCACACATTCAAACATATAAAAATGTATGTGAATTATGCTTCACATCTTCCTCGTAAAAAAAATGAACCTTTATGTATATATATATACATAAAGGTTCATTTTTTTTACGAGGAAGATGTGAAGCATAATTCACATACATTTTTATATGTTTGAATGTGTGACAAGTGTACACTATGGCATATTTTAATAAAATATAGGTTCATGTAGGTTGATGAAACACATGGAGGCTTGAATGGGTACCTTGTATACTTTTGTACATGAAATTAAAGCTTAATAGGATGAAGAGGCATAGTATCTTTGTAGACTATATGCTATAAATTTCTAAAAGGATATGTTAGAATTTCAGGGAACAATTTGACTTTGTATTCTTTTTTATAACATATCATATATAAACCAATCTTGAGTTTTGTATATATTTACTTTAAAATAAACATATTCCCATATAATGTTTAATTTTGATTTCTTAAAATAATAAGAATGATGATAAGTGCATATACATTCATTGTAAACAAGAATAATTTTTTGTGTATTATATTGCATTATGTTTAAATTTAATTTTGTATGTAATTTCCTATGATAATTTAGTGTTTATACATAATGGTCAAAGACTAAAACATATATCATGCCTTGATAAAATATTCTGAGGGCTATTACTAAACATGGTTCCATTTTTGAGAACGAAATATGTTTAAATGGTTACAAGTCAAAGGGGCATTGATAATTGGCTAGACCATAGAATACGCAATTATTCTAAGGAAGAAGTTATAATAATAGGAGTGTATGTATATAATATATTATATAATCATATGAATAGATAAATTTATGAAATATTCTAGTATGCATTTCTTGAGTTGTTTTCAACATGGCTATCTAGACTATAATACTATCGCTTTAGACCCAGTGATACAAAAGCAATTATGTGGAGAAAAGAAACATTGGAATGGTTAAAAAACTCAGAAAATGAATGGAATCATGTTATTTAGGATGTTTTGAGTGAATAAAATTTATAAGGGTTATAAAACCAAGAAAATGAATGAACTAATGTTATTGAACATTGGGTAAAGATAAAATTGACATGTATGTTGCAAATTTTATTGTTAGGTGTACATTACATTTGAATCTCCATAACATTAATTTGTTAGAGGGATAAAAGGAATTTTTTTGAAGTGATTCCATTTTCTATTTAAAATGTTAGTTGTGGAAAAGGTCATGGTGTCAATTCCATCCAATGTGGTGTAGTCATGTAGGGCACTACCGAGTTGTGAAGTAGAGGGAGGTGATTGAAGAAGATATGAACCAAATACTCTAAATAAAAACCTAGAGTATTGATAAAGAAAATTAGTAATAAGACAAAATAATTTTTGAATTTTATAAAGTAGATGAAATAATATAAAATATGGAATAATCAAAAAAATTTAGAAGCTAAAGGGCCACTTGAAGATACAACTAGGAGTATAATGGAATATAAAAAGAATTGGAGGAACTAGACCCCCAAAAACAAAAAAACAATATTGAATGTAGAAAACACTAGAAAACATTGAAAGGAATGAATGAAATGAAGAGAATGTAGATATAAATTTGGAATTGAACACTGACCTAAAAAGAGATAAGGGAACATAATAATGAAACAACAAAGAGGTTGTTGAAGGGTAGGTAGAATAAATTAAAAGTAGGTTGAGTGAGTAGCTACAAAGGTAAAAATTATATTTGTAATGGAAGGTAAATATTTCTAAGAACTGATGATGAAACATAATTTCATTCCAACTCAAGGGTGGTTATGATAGATACTCTAGGTATGGTTCATTCATTCTAGGGGATGCATCCCCAATACATATTATAATTATTAAAAATAATATATTAGAAGTATTAAAAGAGTTAAAAATAAGTAATAAGTGGTTATAATAAGTTAAAAAAATATTTTATAAGCATACAAATTGAATTGGATGTAAATCTAGTGAATCTATTTAAATACCCATAGCATAACAAGCACCATCACAATCATCACTCAAACTAGTCATAACTAGCCAAATTATAGGAAACATGTCATTACATGTAGGAGATTTTGTTAAATTGATGTATTGTATGGTTCAAACTAACCTAGACTAGTAATTATTGACCTATAAAATGGATTGGTAGGTTAAGGTTGTAATGGATGACATAGGTAAAAAGTGTAAAGCTATACAAGTTTTGACTAGTCGAGCTCTAGAATTCATTTTTAAGAATAATCATGTAAATATGAACCTTTAGTAGGTAAAAGATAAATTGATAGGGGAATTAAAGATGTATAAATATATCATCAAAACTATTTAATATTTTAAATAATTTATATAAAAACATGGAGAATTTGTATTTGATTATTATCATCAATTTTCTAAAGTGATTAGCAAGGTGAATTTTTAGGTTTTAGATCCAAACAAAGTTATTTGGTTTGTAGAAGGCCTGTGAAGCACAATAAAATTTATTGTATCATCAATTAAATTTATGAAAAAAATATAAGGAAAAATTTGTTGTGATCAAAGTCAAAAAATTAGAGGACTATGATAATACCCTTCAAGCATTACAAATACTGACACCAAGTTAGATGCAATATTATGTAGGATGGATGAAATCAAAGAGGGGAAGAAACCAAGGATTTTTTGTGGTCAATTAAGCTTGGACAAGAGGTACACAACCATAATGAACTCCTAAATATCAAAATATAGTTTTCAAAAGTATGTCGCATTGTAGGACATCAAACTATAAATTATCATTTATTAAAACAAGATGTGCAATAAACATGAAGTGTATTCTATAATTTATGTAAATCCCAATGTCATGATGAAAATAATTATAGCGTTATCCAATATAAAAGAGAAGAAACCAATAAAAATGTATTTTTATTCCTTGTGCAATAGTCTCTTGTTCCAAAACCAAATTCACCAGCTCAAGATGTTAAGGTTAAAAAATAAGGTGGATGGGGTCCCTTAGCATCATAGCCTACACTAAGGTGTACTTCTCCGTTTCCTTAGTAATAATTGTAGACACAATAATTTTGTCATGGATACTTTATAATGTTAAGTCTTGACAAATTCTAAGTCACATGACTTGTGTATAAATACATGCCTCTTATTTGCCATTTCTCTAAGCCATTTGTCTATATGTTGGCTTCATACTTTGTTTTCCATTGTCATTACACAAAAAATTTCAATGTCAAATGCTTAAGTTATCTAAAATTACCATCAAACTATATCAAGATCTAAACTTAGGTCCCTGACCTTTCTGGACAAGTCTACCCTAGGTAGAGATGCATGTATTTCATTGATGTCCACTTAGGCTGATCACATCCTCTAAAAATTGATGGCTAATTTATGAATTTAAAATCAATGTTTTGTGTCTTCCCACACATTTCATAAGGTTTATTAAATGAAAATTTAAAAATATTTTATTATAAATGCATGTCAAGTGTCATTAATTATCCCCAGTTATTATTCACTTGGTAAAAGCATACATACTACTACACATTGGGAAAATCTATCCTATTCTACCTGAATTCTTATTTATTCATAAGGAGGAACCATAATCCAAGACAAAATCCATCTAAAACAAGTCAAGAGATATCATTGTCAAGTATCAAAACCATCTTCTAATTCCATAAATATAGTCAAAGGACAATGATCACATATTCACTCTAGGTGCGAGAAGTATGTGGGATTGATTTTCCTCCTTGGAGTATTTTATACGTAAGCATTGATCAATCATCAAAAGGGTGATTAAGGTAAGATCAATCTATTACAGTCCTTTATTTTTCTTTCTTATTTTTTATTTAAATTTATCTAAAGGTTTCAAAGATAATTCAAATAATGGCATATACAGGTCAAAAGCCTTAGTATAATATATCAGATTTTTCATCATATGTAGGTACAATAAGTGTAGTAATTATCTTGGACACATAGTCAAAATAAACAATTCAATAGTCAATGGACATGGGTGAATTGTGTCATTTTTTACCTATTTCACCCCTTTACATATCCACATTATGATTCAACCTCTAATTTGTCACTTTTAGTTTTCTAGTTTCTCTATTTATTTCTTTCTACCATCCATCAAATTCAATTAAGAATAGCCTCTAATCAGTAGATTACATCACATTGCACCACCATAAATCTATAGCATACCTATCCATATTATGTTTCTATTCATGTTCCTAATACTAAACTTTCACAATCCATATTTTCTTAATTTTCATAGTCAAATAGTAAGAATAGTCAACATAGATTAGTGTATGAGATAAGTATATTTTCTCCTTAGTATTTTCCAATTTTTTTTACGTATTTAAAAAAATTTAAAAATCAAATTAGTTAATTATTGTAAACATTTAGCACTATAATATTTCCATTTTTACACATATACATAATAACACTTCTTAACTCATTTAGTGTTTTATCAACAATAGGGTAAAACATATTGGTGAACTTGAACCCTTGTTTTCGAGCCTATACTTTCTAATTCATGTTTTATTTTGGTTTTTTTTAATATAAACCATGTTTTGGGAGTTTTAAAATGATAATAGATGCCATTCTGGGTAAATAATTTAGTATGTTTCTCTATGTCATGGTGTGAGCAATATTTTCCCATTATTCAAGCCATTAGATAATACTATTCACATATTTTAATTTCCAATACTTAATGGTATATATAAAGTTCTTAGTGTTTTTTTTCATCCATATGAAGCTTTAGGCCATTTATTTTTGTCGTGCACCAATAACCAGTTAACCACATGAAGTTAACTACTCTCAATGTACCCCATGAGATGAGATAGTTTAGTTAATGAAATGTTGGAATCTTCCTTAGTTGGTGCCTTTAAAGATGCATTCACAATTTATGAGTAAGATCGATATATCTAAGAGCCTACAAAGCAAACACACCCTTGACTAGTTACACACTCCAATATAAATATTTTTCAAAAATTAAATCTTAAAGAGTATATTTATTGAACAAATTTTTATATTTATTATTACATGTTATCTTGTTTTCCAGGTTGTTATTTATTATCTATATGTATTGATCAAACACACAAATCATAATAAGTCTAAAAATACTAGTGTTTAATCTCAAGCCTTCCTAAATTCATATTGTTTTATAACTAATCCAAGATACTACATGTCAATATCAAGCACCAAAGGTCATGCATAAATTAATTTAGTCTCTTATTCCAATTATTCAACCATGACTTATATTATATTATGTTTTTTATACACTCAATATTATACACAGTCGAATACCTCATCTGCCATGACAAAAGGAAGGTGGTAAAAATGTCTCTCCTCAACCCTGATCACCTCCTATAAGGTAAGAATATCCATCATAAGAGTATGATATTATAGATCAACTAAATTATATTCATTTTAAGATATCAATTTTGTAATTTCTTCAAACATTTCCAATGTGTAAACATGTTCTTTATGAAACATTATGCAATTTAAATCTACCAAGTGAAACTAAACCACCTTATGTTACTTATCTTAAAAATAGATTATGATGTTAGAAATATATTATATATTTTAAAAAATAATACTTACATGATAATAATTTCATAGATAAATATCTACCACTATATATATGTGTTTATGCCTAATAAAGCTATGAAACATGTTCTTATTGACAATGGATTGGGACTAAATGTTTGTTATATCTATTTCTTAATTTTCTTGGGGAATATAATCGCAATATATTAATTATTTAAACATGATCATTATATGATTTATAATATCCTATGTAAATCACATTAACAAACTACATTACATATAAATGTGGTGCATTATATGATAGCCATCATTTGTCAGTTCATGCCTATTAACCTAAATTATAATATTATTTTGAGAAAACTATGGATACATGATATGTATGAATTTCCCTATGCTATACATGCAAGTATAAATTTAAGTCACCAAGGATATATATATATACATGACCTTTGGATCAATAATCATTTAAATAATCTGTATTAACTCAACCTAAGTATCACTACATTATTCACATGCAAAGATATTCAAATAAATTCAAATAAATTGCACTAGAAAGTTTCTCTTCTACTCCATAAGGATCATCAAAAAACTATAGTAAATATATATTTGGGATTAAATACATATAAAAGGTATGAAATACAAGACAAGGATTTGCAACACATGCGTAAGGCATTGTTAACCCCATTCAAGCAATTCAATCAAAAGGGTGACAAGGATTTAGACATTTCAAGGAATCAAGATAATCAAATAAAGATTCATTGAAAACATTCACTATTTATACGTATTTCCTCAAATTACAACTTGAAATACCACATGAGGTTCATAATACACCTAAATTATAGTTAGTATACCCAAAAATGATCAACAATACATCTTCATCAAAAAAAATTGACTTTAGATGAATTTTAAAATGATGAGTCCCTCCTTGAATAATTGGGGACATATGAAGATCTTCCTCATTTATCTCAAAATAATATATTTCCCCATTCAAAAAATAACCATGCATACTCTAGAGAAATCAATGACATTAATTAGCAAATTGAAATAGATGGTCCTAATACCATCCCTATAACACTGTATATGGAAGAAAAATCAACTTCACTTAATGATGATATAACAGAATGTCACTATGGAATGAATAAATATACGTGCCTAGTACTTATAGAAATAAAATTAAATAAGTATGAAGATGATAATCTTGAAAAAAAGAATTGATTACCCATATTTTTTGCATGGTCTTATAAATACACGCTTAGAATTGATACTACAATCGCAATGTATATCATATTACTCTACCCAAATGCTCATATCATCAAGTAAAAGAGTAAAAAAATGCATCTGAAACAACATTGGTACTCAAAATGAAATTGAAAGGCTCTTAGATGTTAGTTTTTTTCAAGATGTGAATTACCTAGAGTGGGTCTCCAATATAATGCTGATAATAAGGCCTAATGGAGACACCCAATTTTGTAAAAATTATCAAGATTTAAAAATAGAATGTCCCAAAGATGATTTTCCATTGCCAAATATTGATATATTAATTGATTTTTCCATTGGATATGAAATGTTATCAATTATGGATAGTTTTTTGGGATAAAACCAAATCAAGATTAACCTTGTAAACTAAGAAAAAATATCATTTATCACAATATGGGGAATATTTTATTATGTCTTCTTGTACTTCAAGTTAAAAAACATATATGAAACTTACCAAATGGATATGAAACACATCTTTCATGACTATTTACACAATATTGTTGAATATTATGTAGACAAATTACTTGTAAAATCAAAACATTGGCAAAATTAGGCTATAATTCTTTGATAGATATTTAAAAGAATATAAAAATTTAGTTTATGTTTAAATCCCAAAAAGTGTGTCTCTGGAGTTACATGTATTAAGTTACTTGGTTAAATCATATCTCAATGAGGCATTAAATCACATCCATAAAATACTAAAATTTATCGTCAATATTCCTTATCTAACAAGACTCAAACAATTACGATCCTTGCAAGGAAAAATTCAATCAATAAGATAGGTTGTAGCTATGTTGGTTGATAATATACAGTATTTCACACAATTACTAAATAAATATACCAAGTTTCAATTTAATGTTATCTAACAAAATAGTTTTGAGGAAATCAAATAATATCTTCTCAATCCACCTATTCTGATGCCACTAATTCCAAATAGATCCCTACTACTATACATATCAAATACAAAGCATGCCTTGGGTGATTTACTTGCACAATTTGAGGATGATCATAAATATTGTGCCATTTCTTATATCAATTTTACATTATTCAATTATGAGAAAAATTATAACCTCATGTAAAATTTATGTTTAACTCTTGTGTTCACTGCATAAAAAATATGACACTATATACTTGATAATGAGAGACATGTCATTAAAATGATTGATTAACTTAACTTTCTCATGTCAATGTCATATTTATCAAGACACATTACCAATTGGGTAATTTTATTAATGGAAATTAGATTAAAATTCATATCTTAGAAGTCAGTAAAAAAAGAAATTTTGTGTAGATCATCTAATAATTTTTTTATCATTTGATACATGACCCATTAGTGATGATTTTTGAGAGAATTTCATATAATATCACATTGATAATGACACATGGATCACATATTTTAATGGATAAAACTGACCACTGGCATTCGATAAGGGACTATCTTCATTACTCTGAAAGGTTGGCCATTACTAGTTTCTTTTCATTTCAGATTTCCATGTACATTAAATGCATTAAAATATGAGGCTCTAATACTAGCCTTATCAGCAAAATGAATATTATAAATTAAATCTCTAAGAAAATATAATGATTTTCAGCTAGTATTTATTCAAGTTTTGGATACTTATTAAACTAAACAATGAAATTTATTCCCATACAAATACATGGTACATAGATTAAACAAACATTTTGATATGTTATCAATAGAAATCATACCCCAAAACAAATAGGCATGTTGATGAAATGGATAGTCAATCTTCAATGATCCCTATGGACATAAATAAGTAGCATATTTTTTACATTATTCATTATCTAAGTCATCTATTAGTTACGACAAAAATTTTATAGAATTTTGAAATCATTGCAATGAGTTGCAGTGCATTAGATTCTAAATATCATAGTGATATATAGTTTCTTGTATTGAGATGTTATCCCAAAAAATGATACACACAATGTTAAATATAAATTAATAAATTATATTCTAATTTGGGAATCCTTATATATATATATATATATATATATATATATTGGAAAATAATATGATTCTTAATTTGTGAAGAAGATAAAATAGCCATACTAGAGGTACATGATAGTAAATGTGTTGGTCACATTAGTGGCAAAAATATGTATTGCACATTATTATGATTGTGATATTATTGGCCTATAGTGGATTAAGAGTGGACCATGAACATGTAAATTATTTTCCATAATGTCAAAATATATAAACATAAATCATGATTCATCCTAAAAATTGTATCCCATAATTTCACGTCGGGCATTTTCCCTTTGGGTATATGACTTGATCAGAAGGACAAATTCAAAATCGATGGTAATCACAAGTTAATCATTACTTCTATAGAATTACAAAATGGGTTGAGACCATAAATTTATAATCATTATGGTATAATATATCTATCAATTTATAATGAAACATATTATTTCAAAATATATATGACCATTAACTATTGTTATAGAAAATGGATCATCCTTAAAAAAATAAAATAGTTAAGTTTTTATATGCCAAATTAAAATCCATCATATGTTTTGAAATTCATATTACCCAAAAGGAAATACATAATATTAAGTGAAAAATAATATAATCATTAAAATGTTCAGCAAAATTATTTTAAAACATGGTGTTGATTGACATAATCAAATTATTTATGCACTCTAGGTATATCACACAAGTGTGCGTACATAAAAAATGGATACACCATATTCTATAATTTATGAAATAAATATAGTATTAAGATATATTTTAAAATCCCTTCTTTACATGTATGGCTCAAATACAACATCAAATATAATAAGTATAGGTAAAAATGAATACATAAAATAGAAATGCTTGGGCAAGTGTATCCAACCTATTAAACATCTCAAAGTCTATCAAGATAATATCAAACATGCATATGGAATGAGGGTTTATAATATTTAATTTTATATTGGGGATCTCAAATAAATGAAAATATAAAAATACTAATACAAACAAAGAAACTAAAGGCAATTTTAAGACAAATTGGTTGGGTCTATTTATAGCTACTAAAAATATAGGTACATAAGTTTACTGACTAGATACACTCAAACCCAAAACTATGAAAATTAAGAATTTATATTGATATTATAAAAAAAAAAAAAAATACTATAAAAATACAAAAAATAATTGAAATATTTTTAAAAAATAAAAAATTAAGATCTAAACATGACATTAGATGCTAGCTTATATCTTTTCATATGTTATTTATTATATATGTTTGTAGATATGACATTATTTTCCATACCCATATAGTTTAAGAGGTATTTTATCATTATGTAGGACATACATTACATATACATTCTTATATGTTGGACTTCCCTTATACCCAATGCCCATGCCTATGTTGGAGGCATCTTTATTTTACATGTTACATTATAATGTGTTATTTATATATTTGACCTTTGATGCAATTATGAGATATACATATTAAAAATGTCTTGAAAAATCACTTATATTTTACATTATTCTAATATATATGTTTATTTTATAACAATTATGACATTGATACATGTGGATGGAATAGACTAGTTTTACTTGTTCTATGTTCCTTTGATGTTGTTAAATTTCTTGCATAACATGCTTGACATTGATTGTTAATTATGTGTGACCCTTGAAACTTGTGTAAAATTTTATTAATAATATCTATGATACCATGGTGTTTTATTTGTAAAATTTTTGCATGCCCATTACTTGTGGCCCATAGCCTTGTGTCTGTGTAATCTTCACTTATGTGACATTTGAACATGTCCATTATTTGTGGCCAAAGGACTTATGTGGGTGCAATATTTGCTCATGATAAATTTAAATATGTCCCTTTTATGGATTGAAATTTATGTGGTTGACATAATTGATGCATATGGTATGTTTATTGGAAGAGACTGGTTGAGAATTAAATAGGTATATGGTGACCAATTTATCCCACATGTGGCTTTCATGGTGTGGCATACCTAATCAAATCATAATAAAGAGAGAGTCAAAAATGACTCATATGATCATAAATTAAAAAAATACAAATGATATCCTATATGATGAATATAAACTTGGGGTATACACATTTGAAAATGAAGTGGAAGCTCATGGAAAACTTTCCATTAATATGTTGTCTATGTAAGAAATATTAGAATTCTAAGAGTTACATTAGATGGATAAACAAGATATATTTTATGGAACATTTATATTTTAATTTCATAACATTACCCTTACATATTAAAAATGTTAAATATGCTGATCCAAATTCAAATAATGGTTTTCAGTAGTTTTTGTTGGCAATAGGTATGCCCAAAATGGAAATCATAAAACTGAAGTAGAGTTGTGCAAGTGAAAACAATGAATTGGAAATCTTTTGGGATGAAATATTTAAATTTTAAACAACATAGTACCTACCTTTACAATTGAGGACCAATATTGAAGGTAATTATTAGATGAAGAATAAATTTTATACACACATTATGTTGAGAAAATAAATGAAGAGGTAAATGTTTCAGCATCACCTACCTCTTAGAGTCTACTACACAGAACTGAATATAACTTGTGGACCCTAAAATTAGAAAGATATAAGTATAATAGCAAGTGTGGTATTAGATTTTAGGTAATTAACATAAGAGGGATGTCATATTTTATAGCCTTTTGATTACAAAATACATGCACAAATAACATGGTTGAATATGAGGCATTATATAAGTGGATGCATAAAATTGGGGGAAATTTTTTTGGAGAAAATGAAAAGCAACTTTCTTGTAAAGATTGTAAGGTCTTATTATTTTAAAAAAAAAACACAAAAAACTTGATTCATATTGGTATCAATCCTAAAGGTGTATTTCCTTTCTCACAAAGGGCATATTCTTTTTGAAAAGATTATTTGGATGAAAATGTAAATATTCGAAACCTTTGAAGGGAAATGACATACACTCTTTGTGAAAGGGTGTATGCGCTATGTATTAGAAAAGACGTATGCCATTTATCAAGGGGTGTATGAACTATGTATTACAAATGGAATATGTCACTTATCAAAGGGTGTACGCCGTATGTAGTATAAAGGATATATGTTCTTTGATTCATATTATTTTTTGAAGGGGTTTTTGTATGTTTATATTAGGATATATTTAGTAAAATAAATTCAATAAGTATATTTTTTAATTTACCATATAAACTTATAATTTAAATTTATTTTAATAAATATAAAAAATTAGGGCCACTCTTCATCTTATGATATCAATTTCATAGTTGTATGAGTTACCATTTAAAAGTTTGTTTTTCAAAATCCATTTTGGTCAGTGCTCAAGTTTTAGAGGGGAAGGTTTGGGACTTGTTTTGGGATGTCTAGGGATGTGTAATATCCATACAAAATATGGATATGGGTTGAAATAGGCCCTAAGATAGGTATGGGTGGTCTCATGTGACAGTCATTGCACTCAAATGACATTTTATATGACTACATTTTCCCAATCTCCCCCCTTTCCTCTAAATGAAACTAATGTTAAATTATTAGGATAAAGGAAAATGAAGCATACATGTAATTACTTATGAGTCAAAACCTATGAATCTGGGTCTACATTTGTAAAGTGTGATATATTAGGTATCCTACAAATGAAACTTGGATGAATCCAGCCTTACTTGAGAGACATTAAAATAAAAAACAAAATTGAGTAAGAGATAATAGATAGAGGAAATGAATGAATACACCTCACTGGGTATGCAAACCAATGTAAAAAATGTGTGACATCCTATGTATGTGTGTAAAGAGTAATCAAATTAGTGAATAGATTGGATTAGTTTTATGGCTTATTCAATCCCCATGTGTGGATGGATCAATAAATTAGTTTGGTTTTAAATAGATCATTTCCTACCCCTACTCAGTGGATCATACAATATAAATAACTTGGATTGGACTAATGGCTTGTCCAAACCTCCTATCTAGGTGGCTCATGAACTCATATAGACCATGACTAGATCATTTCCCAACCATGTGAATTTTATGCATTTATGAATAAAAGTAATATTATGTGATGTCATGAAGTTGTATAGGATGGCTTTGAGACCACTCAAAATCTATAAAATGTAAAATTATAGAAGGTAATCTCGATCACTCGATAATGAAACTCAAGGACTACTTGAAAATGCCAATTGATATAGATGGAATAATGCATCAGTCTAGTGTGAACCTAATGTAAATGGTATCTAGATTATACAACATGGATAGTCACATAGATTTTTCCATTCCATCTAATCACTTGGTGAAAAAGTGAGAAAACAAAAATAAATGTGTCTTTCACATGCCCCCAATTTTGATATCTATTCATATTAATTCTAAATTGAGTTACAATAATTTTTATTTAAACATATCTAAAACTAAAATAGGAGTGAGCATACCACACATGATGCCCCCAATCTAATCAAATTGGTATGATTCTATGCAAAACTAAGAATAAACTAAGAATAACTAATAATATATGATTGATATTATATAAACCTAAATTGTAACTATTGTATATTTCTATCCAATCTAAAATATCATATTTTTTGGTCTATTGAACATAACATATCCCCTTGGATAGTAGAACATTGTGCTAGTGTACTTTATGTCGTGTTAGTGTCCTTATATGTTTTAATATGCCAAACTAAAAATGATATACATCTTACTATTTTACACTATGTTTACCTAATTTTAAGCTTTATAATTCATGTTTTCATGCTAAAAAACATTTTTATACTTTTCACAATCTGACATACTCATGGATTTTTATTTATTATTTGTATTTGTACCCATTATAAGCTATAAGTTAATTATATTATACCAATTGGCATGATCTCAAGAATCTAGGGTCATTTGACTATTAAAATTATAAATATTCCTAATAGGCACTTAATGAACATGCTTTTTTCATATGCTATAATATCTAGGTTCTAATAGTTCTTCCAAAAATAAATGTGTACTTTACTTAGCACTTTGGATTACTATGATGGTGACATGTGGATAGTTATTTGGGATCCAAAAGTTTTTAATTTTATACCCTTGTAAATTTTATATCAAGTTCAAAGCTTTTAAGATGATGACATGTGGATGGCTCTTAGGGTTCTATAGAAAATGATATTTTGACTATGTACCTTCGACTACTAGTCTTAGAATAAATGAGATCACACAATGTGAATAACTCTTGGAGTTATTGAGACTATGGAAAATTTTATGTTTTACTTAGACCTATGATTTAGTGAGTGTCTAAGATCAAGATATGTGGATGATTTTCATTAATATGAAAAAATTAGAAATATACAAATGTATTTCTTTCTAACAAGGTTCAAGATTATGTGATTATGACACATTGATGGATCTCAGAGTTTATAAGGAAATGAAAACTTGGTGATGCACATTTCACTGATAGGTTATCATCTTTTGAGATGATGACATGTGGATAAAATATATTGATCTAGATAACATAAAAGATATGTTTATGTACTACAATCCATTATGTTTTGAATGAAAATTATCATTCCACATGGAATGATCTAGGGCCTCTAGAGCTATTAGAAACTTTGAAAATATAATTTTCTCAACTATTGTATAGGATTATAAGTTGACATTATTATGACACTCATCTTAATCTCATGGAATAAGAGATTAGGCAAATAAATAGTCCAAACTATTGAACTTCATGTTGTAGGTAACCATGATGTTGCTATATGGAGGGCTCTTGGGTCTCTATAGATCTCTAATAAATTTCACATATATAAACATAGAATCAATGAGACATGCATGTGTAGCTAAGTAATTTGACTAACTACCAAATATGAAATAATGATAAGTCTTTAAGTAATCTTTCACACACATAAAATTCAAGATACACTAGAATAAAATTTCATTATCCTTGTTACTCAAATAAAATACAAAAAATGATAGGAGAAATAAAATAAAAGATAATAAATAGAATAATCCTATATCATGCCCAAGGTTTAAAATTCTATTTTTAAATGTAAAACCAAACCCAAAACAACCTTAGGTAGCATGAATTAATTCAATATCTATAATTCTAAGGTTTATCTCAATCATGAAGATAGTTTGATAATAATGGGTCCCTATTTGAATTATGAAAATGTGATACATTATGGCACAACAAATGGTGACTTAGTGAGGAAAAAATCCTGAGTATTTAGGAATCCATAATCTCAATTAATGCATCATGATAAAACTTCAATATTTATTATAAAGTACTAAATGTATCAAATAATTGAAGGAAACTCCAACTCCCTCATGCAAAATACTAATTATTTTCATTTATAGGATCTATGTGTAAATATGTGAAATTAGTTTAACCCTTGTTATGAGATATTCGAAAGAGATATGGATAAATATTGTAGGTTTATTTTTTATGTCTTGATTTTATAAACAATAATGAGTAAATCCTAGGTGTTGCTTTATTTCTAGCTCAACATCCATAGTATTGGTAGAGATACATATGATTCTACTATAAGCATAACTCAATTTATAGTCATGTGTCCATAGCCCCAATAGAGTTTACCTGAATCAACCTTTTTTTAACATGTATAAAAGAAGGTTTGCGAACCACCATGGTTGGTTTATGTATATGAAACTTATTTTTAGCAATACATCCATGTCATCATACATCCATTTTAATGTCTATTATCTCTCATCTATCTTTCAAAATGTAAGGGTGAAATTTATCTTTGAAAATGAAAAGTATTTCTAAAATATGAATGTGTATTAGATTAACTTTCATAAACTTAATGAATTCATTCATTTCAAATAATAACTTGATTGTAATCATAACACATAGCTTAATTCAAGGGCTCCCTAGTCATATAGCTTAATTCAGGGGCTCCATAGTCATATAAGAATAAATATTGATTAATGATAGTTGTGTACTTATTGATTTATCCCTTTTTATTTTTGTAACGCATTTTCATGATTCCAAAATAATAAATTGACTGATTTTTCTAAAAGTAAGAAAATAGTCTATAAAAGTGAGAAAACTAACTATGAAATCAAATGCAAGAAATATGTAATTAATTTAGGAAGGATGGAAATATATCTAAAGAAGAAAATGACAAAAATCAAGAAAATAATTAACATAATTTACTTCTACTTATACATTTATTATCATAGTTATTCGAAAGCATATTTAGCTAGAGCAACCATGAGATAATGATTAAAAGACTACCCATTCACTATAAAAGTGAGGTCATTACCTTGGAGGTCCTTCAAATGAAAAACATTGTTATCTAGGATTTCTAACATTTGATATGGATCAATCCATAAAAGAGTGAAATTTGCATGTTTCCCTTTGTTTTTATGTGTTTTATCCCATAAAATTACCAAGCCTGAAATCCTCAAAGCCTTGATTTTAGATATTTTATCTAACCATGTCTTGATAATATCTTGGTGCTCATAGAAATATGTAATGTTTCAATTCATACGCCATACATCTAGACTAGGTCAAACAACCTAAACTCGATTATTTCATCTTCTCCCATGTAATATTTCTAGAATTAATAAATTAGTAGCTTGATAGTAATAACAAAGACTAGTTTCTATCCATACACTAATAGGAAAGGTGATGCCTTGAGTTCCTACTTATGCCTTATTCTATTTTCCCATATTACATACCTCAAAAATAGGTTCCATTCTCTTGGTTTATCTTTTGCTATGTTATTGATGTCACCCATAAAAAAAATTCATTGGACTCAACAAATCCATTCACTTGTATATAGTAATTATAAGAAAATTTGATGGTAATATGATTGTTGTAGGCCTACTCAGTAAATTTCATAGATTAAAATTTTGGACCATTATCATAGACTAAATAAATGAGAGTTCCAAACTGGTCAATATATTCACTTCCATAAATTTAATCGCATCTTGGGATCTAAAATTCTTCATAGCCTCTACCTTTATCCACCTAGTGCAATAATCAATGGCTATAAAAAATAACTTATATCCTTCATAATAATTAAGATTAGTAACACCAATAAAGTCAAGACCCCATTCATGTCATGTTTTAACATGATTATAGGAATCTTGGAAAATGGTGGGCTGATAGTATTCCATCCTTATAATCTTGTGAGCTATGGCATTTCTGGAAGAGTGTTCATTACATGTATTTAAATTTAAATTATCCAAGATGTTTTTGGATTCTTCTCTTAAAACATAACTTAAATGGATGGCTTCATAATTATTCTTTTACAATACTCACATTTTTTCATGTATTGGGATAATTTTACCCAAGGGCTCACCTTTTCTCTCTACTTAAATCAAGGGGAAATGTAACTATGAGTGGGTAGTGGATGATGTGGTATACTAGTCACCACCTACTACTTTTGTTTCATTAATTTGCTTTGTGTAAATACATGGATCTATTTCAGCCATAAGCTAGATGATTTATTAGCCTCACAACATCATAGCAATTTTGATTTCATGAACAAAATCTTATAATTTATCCATCCACTTACCTAGGATTATCTCTCCTAACTTGTTATGGTTGAGTGTGATCTTGATATTTGGACCTGAAACTATAGTGTATGTATTATTTCTAATAATATAATGCTTATATTTGTTTACCTCTTTAATCAAGGCATATATATTATTATTTATCACTAAATTTCTTAATTTTACATATTTCATATCATTACTCATTAAGGTGATTAGGTATTCATTGTCATCTATATTTTAGGTGATTAATATTTATATAGTGTGATCTGAGGCAAATAAATATAGAAATAAATATTTATTAAAATTGGGAGTGATTAGAACAAGAACTTGAGAAATGGAATTTTTAATATGCTAGAATGTTTTCTTAGCTTTTTCTATCTACTCTATTTTAGCATCATTTTTCAACATGTCATTCAGTGGCTTGACAATCTTTGCTAATCCATACATGAATTTCCTCACAAAGTTCATATTTCCAAAGAAATACTTTAATTATTTCCTATTTTTAGGGGGATTTTTCTTCTAAACATCCTATATTCATTTTTAATCAATGGAAATCCCATATTTGGTAATGAAATGGCCCAAAATTTTGCCTTTTATGAATCTAAATATGTTCTTGTTTGAATTTGGTGACACACTATACCTTCTACAACTATCAAGTACTATTTGTAGGTGATTTGCATGATTAGTTATATTCTTTGAAAATATTTTAGGATCATCTATATAGGTGATGATACATTTACTAATGAGTTCATGAAAGGATACATGCATGGCACGATGGAATGTTTTTCCTATATTAATAGGATAAAATGCATCATTTTATATGCAAAAGTGCCCAACTTGGTAGTAAAGGTAGTCTTCATTTTATCCTATGCTTCTATCAACACTTAATTTTATCTTAAAAATAAATTTATAAATGACATCATTTTAGACCCACTAATCATCTAAATTACTTCATCTAATGAGGGGAGAAGATAGTTTTATTATTATGATCCCATATTTAGGTTCTTGAAGTTGATGCATAATTTTATTTCTCCATTATTTATCTTTACATGAACTAAGTTTCTAACCCAATGGAATTGATGATGGGGAATGTAATCTTAACATCCAATAATTTTTGAAAATCCATTTAAATAAAGGGATATAAAATTATATTCATTGGTATTTGTCATTAACTTAAGGGCTTGTGATCTCGATTCGAAGGGATAATATGTGTGATGAACCTAAAATAAAATATTTTCATATCTTTATATGTCCATGCTATCATATATTTGTATTCTATTAGAAGATACATAAATAGCTATGTATTAGATTCAAATCAACTCAATATAATATTGGCATACTTAGGATGTCCATTAGTTCCAAAATTATCATTGACAAAATCAAATTCATTTTTATTTGATTATTTCTAATTTTAATCCTATAGATCCATGTCAGGATATCATTCCAATGATACCATTCTAATAGGTATATGATTTGCCTTTAGCTATACTATGACATCTTCTCCCAAGTCTTATGTGTTAGTAGGCTCAAAATCCTTTTCATCTATTAGTTGAGATTTAAAGGCTCCATAATTACTCATAAACTATATAACCTATTGATCATAATCAAATACCTAGCTTTTATCCATCTTGTATAGGAGAGAAAGGAAAGGAAATTTCTACATCACAAACTTTTTCATCTTAGATTCCTAGAGAAATTCTAAGTTGGTATCTAAAGTTGCTAGTGTACTTTTTAATTAATTTTTCCTCCCTTGGAATAACTCTAATGTTGAATGCCTCGATGGAATCAATCATATCCTAAGATCTATGTTTATAATTTTTCAAGTAAGTAGGTTTACAATAATATTTTATTCTAATATAATTAATAACTAGCTCTAATTTGAAAAATATCCATAGTTGTTTGATGGTTTAATTTAGTGAAAATTGTAAACCCAAAAGTAGAGATTCATACCTAGCTCAATTATTAGTGTAAGGTAACTAAAACCTATATACAGATAAATATTGTTTCTTGTTTGGGTCCTTTAAAGTTATGCCAATACCAGAACCTTGATTTAGTCAAGCACTATCAAAATGTAAAGTCCACAACTTCAAAGAACATTCAAATTATTACTCATGAAATTCATGTTTGATAGTGAATGTATAAACACATGCATGTGAGGATGCAAATTCAAACTTATTATTCTTGGAATTATATTTTGTAATTAGGTACATCATTTTCATTTCTTGTTCCACTCTAATATGGTCAGTTACTCCTTTCTAAGGCAACCACATATGTGAGAAATCTATTTCCATATACCTGTTCAACATCTTTGATTAATCTTGACTCAACAATAAACCATAAGCCTCAAGAATGACAAATAATATAATGTCTACATACTATTATACATATTTATTTTTTCATGTTCATGAACTCATTTTTATATTTTGTACCATTCACTTGATAGCATCCAATTATACATTTGTATAATAAAATTCAGTACCCCATATAGTATTAATATTAATTGGTATTAATGATTTGTTCTAATTTTTTTAATTATGTGTAGATACATAATTATTCAAAAAGTTGAGGTTTTTTTTAGCTATAGAATTGGAAAAAGGTAAGTGTGTATACACTTATTTATAAATTTTATCCAAAACGTTTTGATTAGCATTTAGAATAGGGTCGAGTGTTGGAAAGTTAGGACCAATATTAGGTGGGGCTAAAGATTATAACTAGGAATTAAACTACCTCTCAATATTGATAGTTTTGTCATAGCCTAGTCAAATTATAGTAATATTGGGTCCTCTATAGAGAAATAAAATTGTTATGGAATCCAAGGAATTCTTGTACATTTTATGAGAAAACAGAACATTGGGTTTATATTCATTTTCAACTCAACTACATATCTTTTAGAATATTAAATTTAATACATTAATTGGCTCATTAGGTTTTCTTCTCATTCTTGAAATATGAATGCTATATGATGATTGGGATAGTGACCTTTATAAATTATTCCAAGAATGTATCTTAACCTAGGTCTAAGAGGTAATTGAAACTTATATAATATTGACAAATTAGTTTTAATCAATGTCTTATAAGTAAAAGGAAAAAGTCCTCATGCTAAATATTCATGTGTTGCATTTAGTATCTGTAAATCAGTCTTGAAATCCTTTTTATATTTTTCATAAATATTACCTCCTAAGGGAGAAAAGGAAGGAAGGTACTTTTCATGGGTTCTAAGAAAATCATGCATGTCTAAGATCATAGTGATAGTCTAGCTAGTTTTCCAAGATATGGCCATCATACATCAAGGGATAAGACCTCTTTAAATTGGGGAATATGATTAGAACTAGGGTCCCCTTAAGATGCCTCTATTTAACCTAACCTTTATCTGGATTTATGAGGGTAGGAATAATAAGCCATTGCATAAGGTGAACCTTGTTAGTATTTTCAGTATATCCAACACAAATCAAGTGATACTTTTATGAAAAATAAAAGGTGACTTTCCTTCAACAACTAGATAAATTCCTATTAATGTGGCTTTTATGCACACCACATAATATTATGAGGTAGCCTATAATATTTTATGATTACTTAAAATATTCATTCCAAAGTGTGAGTTTCATGATATTTAGTTTCATAATCACTTTGATGGTTTAATAGTAGCGATCAGAGTAGTTATTTACTTTAGATGGTTCAGATATGACATGAGTCTCATATGTAATTTAGATGGATGGGTGGATCTAACCTAAGGTGGGTATGATCAAAATAAAATTGAAAATAAGAGAAAAGTAGGGTGGAAAAGAAGTTTTGTGAATCAAAAATATATGAAATCCTTTTAGACTAGATCTTGCACTATGGGTTGGACAATTATTAGGGAACTAATGCTTTATACAAGTTAATATCATCACCTAAAACATGTAAAAATAGTTATAAGTCCAAGGAATTGAAATACATTAAACTTAGTGCAGATAATCAAAGTTTGTTGTAGATGTATGATTGCAATTACACATATACAAAGGGAGATTATGATACTTAAACAAAAATCATTCAAATTAGCTATTACAAAATATGAGAAACAATATCGAACAAAACTTCTACACAACCTAAAGATTACTAATACCCAAATGATGTAACTTATTCAATGAATCACAGGTTTTTTGTAGAACAAAGAATGCACATCAAGATAAACTTTTTTAATAATATACAAAATTCTTATTCCCCTTAATATAAATTTTTTTACTCCCTTTAGAGTCAGGAGGAAATAATAATATATATTCTGGAGAGGGGTTGACTCATCCTCCAAGCAATGTCTAATTTTACATTTCTAAGTATAGATTCAAAATTCACAATTGATGCATACTATGCATGTACAAGATATTCATAAATAAAATTGGCTAAAATTGAATGATTATGATATAAATACATATATGTGCCCAAAATTGAATAATGACCCAAGTCTCGTTACATTATAATACATTAATACACACACACTTGGTGCCAAAATAACCACTTATAAAAGAGAGTGATAGTTATATGTTCAATGTTCCTACAATAAAATAAATTAAGGATGTACATGTGAAGAGTTAATAAAAATGATCTCAATAGGAAAATTCACCCATATGTGAAATTTCACTTAAGGTTGACTACATAATGGAGTAATTAATTATTTACTTTACATTATAGTATAAGACTCCTCAATATCCTTAAGTTGTTCGTATAGTGTATATATAATGTCAAACTCATCATTGGTGATACCAAAATTGAGAATATATGGTTTGAATATCAACATAATATCACCCATTATCATCTTCTACTCATATTTTGAGGATCTAAATTTAGCTCTAAGTTCCTTTGACTTAATTACCTTATCTTTTTCAAAATTAATCAGCTACAAAATCTCTTCATTGGTCTTATATATCATACATTCCAACTTATCCTTGAATGTTTCTACAATAGATCTAAATAATCTTTCAAAATTAGGCCTATTTACCAATTTTATTCTATGCTTATAAGCCTCATATATTTAAAAATTTATGTGTCCTTTCTTTTTTGGCTCACAAACTAGGCTATTGAAGACTTTATTTGATGTTTTTAATTAAAAGCACTATCTCTCTTAGAAATCACATAATTGAAAGCCCACATGTCATTAGACTTGAATTATTATAGGCTCTATTCCTTGCACATGATACCAAAAATTTAGCCTCTTTTATCATTAATTTAATTAGTTATAAAAGGTCAATACCTTTCATAAATGAGGTTTGAACTCACCCCTATAATTCTTTATTATGTTCAAGATATTATATAGTTTCTTTGCCACACTTTAAACATTCTCCACTATTTCCCTTAGAGCCTAAATTATCTAGCTATGCAAAATCCTTGATCTTGCATATTCCTAGCTTCTATACATTTTATTTATGACCTCCCTTATCAAATATAAAAAGGAACAAAAAACCTCTTAATATTCTTCAAGGTCATTGGCATTATTTTTCTATTTCTTGGCCAAATGGAACTAGTTCTCCCTTTTTTTCAATATTATTCCCCCCTTAGCATGCCATTTATTTCCTCTTCATCACCCTATGAAAAGTGTCATATTTATTGACAAAGAGTATAAATACTATAGGCACTTCTCTTATGACCATGCCCATTATTTCTTTCTTTTACTCTAACGACTCCTTGATTTAAGAAGGGACAATGCATTTTACTTGTTCTTCAGGTTAAGTGGTATCTATAGATGTAGAATTTGGGATGGACCCTGGTTAAAGTATTGAGGCACTTATTTGGATACAAAGTTGAAGAGGCAGCTAACCAACCCTACTTCACCCCCAAGATATTTATTTGAGGTGTAGTTTCTACCACATACCTTGTATGTCTCGGGATATTAAAGATGGTCATGATGGAATAATTGATTTGAGTGGACTAAGGAATATAAAATTTCAAATATGTTGATGGTATTGTGTCTATAGGTGGTTCTTGGGGATGAAAAATGGAAATAGTCACCAATTTATCAAAATGGATCCTCTTTCAAGGGTCATAGGTTTTGGCCATTATTAAAGTTATAGTTGAAAGAAATAAAGAATCAAAGGAACTATAAGTTTGTGGCCTTGTCTCATCAATATTTGCATGGTCATATAATTACTTGGTATTTATTTTTATTTTTATTTTGAAATTATTCATAGGGATATATTGGTGTATAATTTGGACTAACAAAGGGAAGATTGAAAACACTAATATTTACAATTTTAAAAGAGGAGGTAAAAGGAAACACTACCTTATTAAGGGATTATTTCCTTCCTCAATAACAGTATTTTATCCTTATGTAGAGGCTAGGATGTCTTATTACTCCTAAACATATTTTTACTTTGTATCCTCTATTGTATCAATTGATTCAATCTCAAACCTTTGTTCTTATTCTTTCATGGTCTCTAATTTTTCTTCTCCATAATCAATGGAATAATTTAATAATGAGATTGATTATTCATATTATCTTTATTTCTCATTAATAGGACATTTAAGAATGAATTAACCCTATGTAGGTATTTCTTATACTTGGGAAATCTTTCTAGAGACTAGAAAAAATTTAGGATTCCTTTGATAAGTAGTAATGGGTAGTTGAGTGGAAAATAGGGATTACTCTAAGGTGTATGGAATGGGAGATGAAGGGAATCAGTAGATGGAGGTGTAGTGGAAATATAATATGTGATAGGAAATGAAATGGATGAGAGAGATACAGGGGATGGATGTGAGGGAACTAAACCTAGAGGTGCACTTAATAGAGACATTAGAGATGATAAAAATGTTGTTGTGGATAAAATTACTAAAAAATATATGTAAGAAATTAGGAGGGATTACATGTTCAATCATAGTCTTAAGAGGTATACGTGAAAATTATAATCCTCTTTCTTTCCCATTTATAGGAGATGAATCCCTTATAATTTCTACTAAAGGTTTCATTATGGCTACTGCTTCAAAATTGCAGAGTCCCTTAAGAGTATTATTTATAATTTGGGGATCCATCTCCATTTGCATGGCATGATATCCCACTTATCAATATTATTATTACTAAAAAGAGGGAGGATTTTCTTATATTGTATGTGATTGAGCCTACTATTGAGGTCACTAATATCTTCTTATAAAATTCTATTAGCCTCACTAATCGATTACATCTCTATTAGCCTCCTATAAAATTCTAATTATGTCCTCTTAGGTGATGTAAGGATCATATTGAATCATTTGTTCCACCATCATTGGCATATTATTATTGTTTATCTAAATATAAAAATTAGAATCATCCAAATCATTGATGAAAATTTCATCATGTTCAAAAAAATTATGAGCATAGGGGATTTGACCTTCCTTCTTCCCGAGGTCAGTTAAATACTACTCAACTCTCCCCTAGGGTCCTAGTTGTGTCTTTCTTCTTTTAATAAATAGTGGGACCTAAATTTAACCATTTAATTGAGATACCTTTTCACTTAATATTGAATTTTTCCATTGCTAAGAGGGGTTTTGTGGTAGTAGCTTTAGTTTTTGGCACCAAATTCTTCATCCACACTATTATATATTTTATATGCAATCTCTTGCTCTAACACCTTATTAGGGACACAATAGGGTAAATACATGGGAGGTGACCGAGTTTCCTCTATCTTGATTATGGTACAATTAGGATCTTAACAATAATCACCTCTCTTATCTATAATCCTCATGTTCTCGAAAATCTTGGGTATTTGATACCCATAAATGGATAAATATCCTATAAAATATTTTTAAATTTCACCTATGAGCTTGTATATAGGTAGCATTGAGAAATAATCACAAACCTTGTTCTAGATATATTTAGTAGACAATTTTCTAATGTTTCCCATGAATTATGTATATTTTCCCCATAATTGCATCCATTACATATCACATCATGTATAAACTTCCATCGAATGATCTATAATTGAATCAATTTTTTTTAATTATCCTAACACTAATAATCTATCTAAGTGACAAAATATTTTTAGTATTAAAAATAATATCTATCTAGGGCACCCATTCTACATGTACATAGGTAGTACTATAAAAACCATATAATTTGATCATCAAAGCCATAACTATTCTAATCCATAGCCTAAATTAAACTATAGGGATTGAAGAAACAACACTAAAAATAGTTAGTTTATCTCCTTTCTTAATCCATTACTTAAGTTTCTTCTCAATTATAGTTTTCTCTAAACAAGCATTGCCATACAGCTAGTCATAATTTACTTCTATCATTGGGAGCTATAAATATTTATCAAATGCTTAACTAAAAATTTAATATGTTATTTTTCTATGAATTCAGAAGTGAAATAAATACCCAATAATAACACCATTAATAAATAAATCACATTGACGATCAATATAGGGAATTATCTCATTTTATAACTACATTATGAAGTCCCGTGGCCTTGATTTCCAATAAATTCTTGATTTATATTCAATCATACTCATTCAACTAATGATGTGTTAAATATGGATTTATGTCATGAACCTTATCCTAGATGGTTGAATATTAATGGAATTAGAATTCCAAATATATCTCATAAAACATCATGTCCATATATTCAAGTCCACTTGTGATGATGTATTAATAATGAGGTTGAACTACATATGATGAAGATGCCATTTTTATACTATAAATCACTAAAAATATATCTTAAGGTAATTTAGAAATTATTGTCAATTTTCTAGGAGAAAAGCTAGGTATTTTGGTAACATAATATATCCTATTCATAATTTTCTCATATCTGATTGATGGTAATGGTCACTTAATGACACTCATAAATGTTTAAATATTTCCAAAATCTAAAGACATGAATTCTTATTTTGTGCAAAGTTAATACAATAACATATTTTGGTTTTTTCTTATTTCAATTTGAATTTACTAGTCATCTTTGGAAGATACCTTATGCCATATGGCATTTTTTTATATATCATTAATTTTTAATAATTTCCTCATGATATGTTTCTATTTCTTCTACATCAGCTCTTGGTCTAGTAGTTAGATTTTGCATTTAAATTATGGCTATGAATATTTATAGTTGTTATTCTACCACTACAAAAGATATTCTACCACTATCAGTTATGATTTAATGATATTATACCACTACAAAAGATATTAGGGATCTAGAGTCATTAGACTATTAGCTTTATACATATTCTTAGAAGGCACCGAGTGAGTATGATCTAGATACATTTTGAAATATTTGGATTCTAATACTTCATTGAATATTAAATGTGTACATTTCTTCATGGGCTTCAAACTACCATTTTGGTGACATGTGGATGACCCTCAAGGCTCATGAGGTTTTTCCTTTTTTAACCTTGTACATTTCTTTGATAATTTTTGAGAGTTAGACACAATGACATTTGGATGATTGTCTAGTTTAGGAGAAAATGATATCTTTACTATGTACCTTTAATTGATAGGATCTAAATTAATGATATCATGCCATGTGGATAAATCTTTGAGATATATGATATTTGAAAAATTCAATGATATATTTAGATCTATAAAGAAGTGAGTGTTCAATATTGTGACATGTGGACAACTGTCTTTAATTCAAAAAACTTATAATTTTGATAATTTATTTATTTCTACTAGGGTCTATAATTATATTCTGACAATACATGGATGGATGTCAGAGTCCTAGAGAAAATTAAATCCTGGTGATGAAACTTTGACTAATAGGTTCTAGGCTTCTACAATGTTGACACGCAAATGATCCATGTTGATCCAGATAAATTTGAAGATAAGTATATATACTATAGTCCTTTGTGTTCCAATTGAAAATTATCATGCCACATGGATTGATCTTGAGGCTCTATGGTTATTAGAAATGTTGACAGCATAATTTTCCCAAGTGATCTCTAGGATTTTGATTTGATGTGATGTTTATAATTGTCTTAATCTCATGAAACCAAAGAGTAGATAAATAAATAAATAGGCCTAATTATTGAAATACATTTTGAGGGTAGTCATGATGTCAACACATGGATGTCTCTCAGAGATCTAGAGATCTTTAATAAATTATATCCCTAAAAACATAGAATCAATGAGACATGAACATGTAGACATAGAATTAGGATAAAGACCAAATATTAAATAAGTCTAAGTATTGAAAGTAATAATACACATACACAAAATCAGAGATGCATTATAAAACCATTTCATTATCCTCATTATTATAAAAACTCAAAATTTTGATAGGGTAAATAAAATAAAATTTGATAAAAAATGATAATCATATATCATGCCCAAGCTTTGAAATTTTATTTTCAAATGTAAAATCAAACCTAAAATAACCTTAGGTTTCATGGACTAATTAAATATATTTATTTCTAAGGTTTATCTAAATCAAGAATATTTTCAAATAATAATGGGTCTCCTTTTGAAATTTCAAACTGGGGTGTGTTGGGGTGAAATACTCTAAAATGGCTCAAAAGAGCTAAGCATGCCTTATTTCTAAAAACAAATTGAGAGGACAAAACTCTAATTTAATATTTAGTTTAAAATATTAAGTTTTCTCAAATAAATTTGGTATATCTAATGTAGGTGGTTACAAGTCCCAATTCAACATGTAAACTAAGACTACCCACCAAGGTAACTTGAGAGTGTTATGACCAAATAGATCATGAAAACAAGAAGGAGTGTAATAAAATTAAAAAAGGGTTTCATGATTCTATATGAATTAGAGAGTGGTTTTCAAGGAACAAGAAATTTCCAAAGTGGATGGTCTAATAAAGGGTCTTGAAATAAACAAGAAGGCAATATCAACCATAATTAGGTATAGTATTCATGGGAAACATCTTCAAGCATGGGTTGAGAAATTTATTTTAGATGTAATGAAGTAAATTAGATAAATGATTTAATTTTATGAGAATATCAATTTAAATAAGGTCAAAATTGATCAAAAAATGCAATGCCATAAAAATGAATTAAAGTTATAGGAAAGTGTGAAAGGATATATTGGATAGATGTCTACCACTAACGTATAATTTAAAATTAACGAAAATAAAAGCATTACAAACCGTAAATATCTCATGTGTTAACATATAAACATCAAAATGATGATATGAAAGTATATAAACTATAAATTGATATACAAAACAAATAATAATTTCATATAATATATCTCTAGAAATTCATGTAAGTATAATGATATTTTTTCCATATATAGGCAAGATCAATCATAACCATAAGATCAAACTAAGAGATAATCTAGGGATATACATCCAATATAACTAAATATAATATTACAATATTTCAAATAATTGAATAAAAAAACTATAAAAATAAGCAACGGAACAATTTTACTTTGAAAAGTAGACAAATGATAAAGTTGAGATAAAGGTGATAAATGGGGAAATCATCGAGTGGAGAACAATCCCACACTAGTATTAAATTATTACAAAAATAATATGAAGAATTAATGAGAATAATTAACTTAGGACAAGAGGGTAATAAGAATGCCAAAGCAAGAATTGATCAATAAGATTGTATTGAAAGTCTATCAAGTATTGAAAAAAGGGATATGGGAGCTTTTTATAAAAAATAAGACAAAAATAGTTACAAGTACAAACTCCAAAATGTGTGACATGTATCCCTAATCCTCTTACAAGTGAGGAGGATGTGTGTGACATGTGGGGGAGAGGAGTTACATCCAAGTAACTCTTAAATCTAATAAGTGGACTAGAGACATGAGTGACACTTCAAAAGGCTAGAAAAAGCGTATTTATAAATACAATATATGCAAACACTCCCCCTTCAACTTAAATTGGGAATTAAAAAATTGGATAGAATGATTTACAAACAAAGAAGGGAGTTGAAATTACATGATAACACCCTTTAATATAAACTTCCTTCAAGAAAAATTATAAAAGTTTAGAGAAGTAATAAAAGAATGTGTCACCAAATGTCATAAGGATAAAATTTTGATCACCAATAATAACCAAGAATCATATTTTGACAATGTGATCAATCCAAAATGAAACAAATACCAACAAGAAAATATAATGATCCATAAAACCTATAAGACAAAACAATATAACATTAATCTTTCAAGTGAACCAATACATAAAAAATATAATCTACATATATAATGTAATAAGAGTAGATGTAAATGTGAATGGATCAAAGACAAGTTGCATCATAAAGTGCATAAACTAGCATAAAAAGAAGTTATTCAAAATAATCAAAGCATATATCATGTGTAACAAAAATAAAGGAATGCAATAAAAGAGAGAATATCAAAATGGAGACAAAGAAGGTGTGTCACTTACAAAATATATTTTACATGAAAAATTTTAATAACTATCATAATAAGACATATAAAAGTCTCAAAAATTTTCATTATCTTTAATAACCCAAATAGTTTAACCCCTAGACATAGGATATAAAATTATTTTCTAGCAATACAAAGTATTATGCATGGATTCGCCACAAGATTTTCATGGATTAAATTTACAACATTTAAATATATGATGTATTTGTTTTCCAAAACATGTAAAAATTTTAGTAATTTTAACCAAATCATGAGTATTAAAATAATTATAATTAAAAGAAGTTGCATTATAAGTCATTTGATGAGGAGGACAATAAGATTTCAAAAAATTTATTAGAAACATTTAAAGAATTATAGACAAGACCTTTATAATTTAGATTCACTTTAGGTTAAAAAAAGTTTAAGAATACCATTTTTTCACTTACCAAGTGCACCACTAAAATATATTATAATATTCCTGATTTTTAAGCTTGGGTTGGTAGATGAAGTATTCACAGGATTTTGAGTTTGTTTTTCAACACAATGAGATTCATCAACATTAGAGATATTAAATTTAGTAAAAAAAACATAAATTTAGATTTTAACTCATGAAAATAAGATTGAATTATGTTTATTTACTCAATAAAATAGGTTGTTAAACTATTGAAAGTCTTGTTTTGACTTGTAATTTGTTTTTTAAGAATATCTATTTCATCATGTTTAATAGTTTGCATAGTTTATGGAAAAACAAATAGAATGGCCAATATAGGGGCATGAGAGTAAAATAAATAGATTTCACTAGAATTAAAATGAAATCAATGATAATAAATATGAATTTATCTAAAGAACGTTTGACAATATTCATAAATCTATATCAATTAACTTGTAAATATAAATCCACACCGAAATAACAAATTGGGTACTTAAATGAGCTTTAATTCATTAAAAAAAAAGATTATGATTATGTATTTTATTATGATAAAATAAATAAAACAAGATTAATTTTTTTATAAATAATCTCTTAACCCACTTCACATGTGGGAAAAAAAAATTGATTTTGAATTCACAAGGAAAAAAGATTTTTAATTTTTTCAAGTTTAAATGGGAAAAAGACTTACTACCCAAACAACACTTGTGTTTTGATTTGATTTTAAAAAGTTTAAAAAAAAGTGTTAAAAACACTTAAATTATGGAAGAGAACATTTCTTGGCTTACTTTTTTAAATGAAAAGTAAAGAACTTGGTAAATAATCTTTGTGAAAGATAAAGTAAATTAATGTTACCAAGTAAAAAAAGGTATTCCTTTAAAATAAAAGACTTTTGAATTTAATTTTAAAAGAAAAAAATCCTTTATTTTATTAAAAAATAAATCACAAAAAATATTTCTAAAATATATTATGATATGTTTAGAAAAAAACAAATGGAAACTATCCAAATAAAAAACATTAATTTTTTTAATCGTGCTTTTTAAAAATTAATAGATACTTTTTTGGCAATTGATGCCAAACTATGATTTGGGTTTTCCTAACTTTTAATAGTGTGTTCTTAGATGATTATTAAACAAAACCCAGAATGATTTTAAAAAATAAAATTGTAAATAAAAAAATATGGCCTCTTTTTTAGAGAGAGTTTTAGGTAAAAATGACTTAAAAGTTTTGGAAAAAAAAACTCATTAAGAATTATGAAAACAAAAAGGTTAGGAGGCCAAATGAATTGAATTTTGAATCAACTATAATAAATTTGGTGTTTAAAATTAAATAATACTCTTAATTCAAAATTACTTAAACATTAAAATGTAGTTAAAATATGGTTAAATTGTAAAACATAAAATGGAGATGGATATGGAAAAATATATGAGATTCCTCCAAGAAAACCCTACACAATAATCAAGATAAATGTTAAAATGAATATGTCTATAATACCATATTATAATATTACAAACAATTAAATTAGATAAACATTTAAAAATAACAATATAATAATGTTACTTTGCAAAGTAGACAAACGTTAAACTTGAGACAAAGGTGACAAGTGGAGAGACCGTCAAATGGTGAAAAAACTCACACTAGAAAGAATATTAATTTAAAATATCATGAATAATTTAGGATGAGAATGACCTTAGGCAAAGATAAAAATAAAAAATTTAAAGAAAAATTAAATCAACAAAAATATATTGAGAGTATATCAAGTGTTGAAGAAATAAATAGGAGATTTCTTAATAAAGAGTTAAGAGAGAAAATGAGTTACAAATTTAAGCTCTAGCATGTGTTCTATGTGTCATTAATCATGTTATAATTAGAGAGGATGTATGTGTCATGTGGGGAGAGATAAGTTACATACAATTAACTCCTAAATCTAACAAGTGGACTAGAAAGGTAAGTGACACCTAAAAAGACTAGAATAAAATATATTTATAAATACCAAAAATACACACACATATAAGACTTAGGGTAAGCCTATAAATATATAATAAGTACTTAATTCACTAACATATAAAAAAATTAATATCCATACACAAGTTGGTATGAAAAAGCAAATGATGCTTAACTAAATAATGCTCCTAGGGAACATGAGCTAAGCTAAATAAACTACTCTAACACCCATTTTAAGTGAAGATAGGGGTTAAAAATAAAGTGGTATATCCATAGTATGAGTATCAACAATAAGGCCTGATCATATACGTATGTACAATATATCTATTAAATAATGAAGAAGGAAGATGTCCTCATAAATACCCCCAAGGATAACTTATGAAAGACAAAACAAACCATGCAACTCAATGTAATGAGGTGATGCAAATAATTTTGTAAAGATATCAGTAACCTACTGCTAAGTCAAAATATACTCTAAGTAATTAACTCCATATTAAACATAAAGATAAATGAAGTGCATATGAATCTCAATATGATTGGTCCACTGGTGCTCAATAGGGTTGTGAAAAATATGAATTTCACTTTGGTTTTCAAACCAAACTGTAGTACATGAATCTTATGTGAAGAAAAACTATGTCAATAACTATCAGAACCACATAACCTACTAACTCATTATGGCTATTGCCATGTACTATGCCTCTATATATGAAAGTGAAATATCATGTTACTTCTTTCATTCCAAAGTAACTAGAGAATAACTAAGAAAAAAATGGTAGCCAAAAGTTGAATGTATATAAACAATAGAACCTTCTCAAATTGAATAAGTATAGCCAACCTAGTAAAAATTATGGTTTATTTTAATCCAAAGTGAGAAGTTCCCATTAGATATAAAAAAATACTTTAAGGATCCTAGTAGTGACTATCATGAGGATTATGTGAAAGCCAAGATACAAGCCAAAATACAAAAGAAATATTGGGGTGAGTATGGGTTAAGTACATGAAACTTCCAACCAACCACCTATACAATGTAGAAATACAAAGTTTAAAAATGCAAGTGAAATTAAGTGATCTGAAGGACTATGGTCACCATTTTCATTTTTATTTTAAAAAGGGTTGGATATGGAGACTGTAACCAGTGTAGATGACTTTTATGATGGAAGGGGACTCTACCACCATGTATGGTAATAGTACTTTTTTAATATCATAATTACACTATTTCTATCATAAAACTATTTTTGTTTTTATAGTTCTAACATGTGGTAGGGTGAGGATAAATTGGATAAACCCACATGATGGGTCCTCGGGCCACCACATGGCCTACCACTATATCTTTTATTTTCTAAGTTAGCAACCCAACTCAAAATCTAGCCTAACCTGACTACCAACTCGACATGGAAACCCAACCTAAATTTTAACACAAGTTCTAGCTCATATCCAATGAATCCAATGAATCTAAATAAGTTGGTAAATTTTATATTTACCTACCAACTTGTATTTGTTTTTACTTATTTTACAATAATTCACTCTTAGCATAATTATTTACTAAATCAAGTTCATATTTTATTACATTGCCAAACAAAATGGAAATAGTCAAGCATGGCCAAAGCCACTGAGTTGCATGGCCAATATAGGGCTATTTTAAGCCTTCATTATGTTTCATCTAGAAAATGTGGGATATTATGCCTCAAATTAAATTTGTTTTTAGGACTAATGGGGCAAAGCCATTAGGTTGAGCTTGGTCAAGTTTTATTTGCAATGAAGCAACACATGATTTTGGAGATCAAAAAGTGAACATCTTGGCTTTGGATCAATGGTATAGGATCAAAGGCATCAATTTGACATCCCATTTATAATCTTATGTATGTTCTTGGGTGGAACCATGATGAAACATTATACATCAAGATTGGTTAGGATGTTTGATTATCATCATGGTTTGAGCATGGTTCATAGGAGAGAGTTCACCAAATGATAAGGTGTTTAAAGCCTTGATAAGGGTATTTATGTGCATTAGATTACATATTTATCCACCAATTTAGAGAAAAGAGATAATCCACATATCCCAAGATGCCAGAATAATGCACATTAAATTTGTAAATATAGTCTCAAATGGTGTCAATGTTTGAAGACCTTTTGGCCATAGGCATAGGGGATAATTATGAACTTAGACCAAGTTAGAGTAATGCATATGCATCTATGTGGTAAGACTTGTCTTTTGTAATGTAGAGTGAGTATAGAAAAGTGTATTTGGAATGGACCAAAGTTGGGCAAAAACACATTGGTTATAAGGAGTAAAGAGAATCTAGTCGATAAGGTATTTTGGCCCTATAAGTTTTAATTTTGTAAAGACTTTTTGAGTACATACAGTCTAGAATAGATGTAGGTTAATTTATTAGGCTAAGCACAAAAAGGGAGTTTGCCTTTCTTGTATGGCCTTTAGTTATGGAATGGATCTATGAGACTATTCTAATTTCTACAAACCTAGGTGTATGCAGACCATGCACCGATTTGGTAAGGTTATTAAATGTCAAGAATATCTTGGTAATTTCAAACATATAGTTTTAAGTAAAGGAGGTAGACCAATCTATGAGACTGACCATTGACAAAGACTTGTTATAGAAAGGAGATCACCTATTTGATAAGGCCATATGTCATGGGTGGATTTTAGTGTCAAATATTAGTAAGTGCATATTATTATGCTTATTATACGACTTTTGATCTTTACTCATGACTATTTATGGCATTGCATATTCTTGATTAAATCATTATATTTACATGTGGAATGAATGACTTATTATGGCCTCAGTGTATTCTATTTGGCATGATCTTCCAATCATAAAAGAGATATGTAAGTATATATAGATGACTTTATATTATTTAAAACATAGTCCCACATGTTATATTTTGGTACAGTTTCTTCTATTTGTAAATCTTCTTGATTAGGGAAGAAACAGATGGGTATTATGTCTCTTTCTATTTGTATGGCTTTCAGCCAAAGAAGGGATATAAAGTATATATCTGACCAAAACATAGAGATTGAGTTTGGTCATTTCCTTCTACATAGTAGGCAAGGAAGATATGTAATGTGTGCCTCTATATTGACATACAAAGAGATAGAGGACCTATGACTGTAAATTTTGATTGCCTCTATTTTATAATGTCAGTGAAAATGGAGAGATGTAATAGTTATAGGGTTATTATTGGGAGATATAGATTTTTGATAGTCAGAGGCACTCCTATTTAATATCATTTCCTTTTTAGAGTTTACAAATACACTCAAATAGATAATTGCCCAAATATTCAGAGAGGGATAAAGAGGTGTTATGGACTTCAAAGAGATGAAGTACAAAGTCTTCATTCGATCAATTTTAGCATCTTATTATAGGTTATTTGAATATATTTATGATTCAAGTTGAAAAGTACATAATTGCATCATTTTTATAATGGATCATATTGTAATTAAGCAACCCTAGAAATGTAGAACAAATGATGGGTGAACACTATTATCATTTCTTGTGTCAAGTATTCCACTTCAATTTATTTTGGTTTCTTTTAATTCAGTCATGAATGAATTGACATAAGAATTGAATAAATTATGGGAAGTTTAAATGATAAAAAATAGGGAATTTTTAATTGAGAAATGAATAGTCAATATTTTTATAAGCACTTTTATTAATTCTCAAAATTTCGATATCCATTTTAAAAAAATTATTTTACCTAGTTTACAAATCAAATTTGGTATCAGAAAAAGTGATTACAGGGCCTTGATTCAATTTTGATATACTTCTATTTGGAGTTTTTAAACATCAAATTTTGGTTTTGATTCCTCTATTTGATTTGATCATGTAGGGAGGCTAGTGTAAATGGAAACTAGAAGCTGTTCCAATTCATGAGAAGAAGACAAGTTTTTAATAGCCAAGATTTTAGAACCACTAGCCATGAAAGATCAACGTAGATGAAGAACACAACACTTTGAAAACTGAGGTGTGAGATGGTTTTTTGAAAGGAAAAACCTTTATTCCTTGGGAAGCATTCAAATAAAATGCAAGGTATTTTAAGTAATGCATCTCCAAGAGGAATCAATTGCAGTTCAATTACCAATCTTACATGGTAGATTGAGGTATGGCTATAGTCTGATTTAATATTGGTATTGGCACAATATTTTGGTCATTATTAACTAGTTGTGTAGCCTTTATATTTTAGATTACTAATCATATTATGGATGCCTATGTTTTTAATTATAGGAATAAGCGAAAATACATGTTTTATAGTAGATATGAAAATGGCAACAAGGCATTTTTGAATATTAGATAGGTTTTTCCACTTTGAGTTCCATGTTTTTAATTATTTTATAGATTGGTATTGTATGTTTCCCAGCTTTGTTAAAGAGTTTCAGAAAGCAAAAAGAATTTGTTTAAGATACCTATAGTATGTTATCTAGCACTCAATAGGTGGACTCCATAGTTTCTTCAGAGTTGTAAATTATTCTCTAGCATAACTATGTTTGCACATTTTTCTTGAATCCTTTGTGTAATGTTGCATTGGGAGTGAAGTATGTCTTTGTTTGGAATTTTTTTAAATCCTTTTAAATATATAATATTGATCATATAAATCTTGTAGAGATATAATTGAAATGATGAGACCACTTACTATTCAGTTATGAAAAATGTTAAAAGGAAAAAGCCCTTATTGATTAAATGGTTTACTAGAATATTTTTTATAAGCATAGCTATAATATGCTTAGTTACTCTTGAAACACTAATTCAAATATTTCTTAACTACTTGGATATAGGAAATAAAATTGATAGCCCTTGTGTTTGGAAGGATATTAATCTTGCTATTTAGTTTTCCATTGTGATAATATTGTTTAAACTAACTCAATTAGATGAGTTGTGGAGGTATGAATTAGGGAGCAGTCAGATGGTGAAGGAAACCTCAATACATATTTAAAATACTTAGTTTTTTTATCAATTTTAAATTTTATTTTGTTATAGTTACTTACATATTTGTTATTTCATAATGAAGCTCTTATTATGGAAAATCTCTAGATGACATTGGAGTTTGACAAGTACATGATTTGAGAGACATAGAATTTGATTATGTTTTTTATAGTTCCATTAATTATTCTATTAAGTATTATGTATTAATCATCTTAGGATAGAAAAATTCATTACACATGTTTATACTTAACTTTGTATGCATCTAAGTGCCATGGTAATATGGGCAATATTTGTATTACAAACTTTATGTACACTCATGTTTGTTTCTTAGTCACATCATGTAGGTATACTTTGAAAATACCCATAGATGGGTAATGTTTTTAAAACATAAGAATACATGTGTGAAATATATATTTTAAATCCTTAGGTGTATGTAGAAAAATGATTTCCCTTGTGTGGTAACAAGTAAAATACCTTAAAATTCATGCAATGTAGGTGTTGAGAGAAGTTGACAGATATTATGACTATTTTGGGTAAGAGATCATTTGGTAGAATGGATATAGAGTTTATTTTACTCTCCATATATAGGTTGAAATTGTACTTGGATAGTTAACTTTTTATAGAGTTCTATTTATTGGTGTGATGTAAAAATTTGTGTAACAAATTCAGTTGGATTCATGGTACATTTGAGGATAAAATCTTCTTTATGGGAAGGTTTGATCAGGAGGACTACAGTCACCATTTTCATCGATATTTCTAAAAGGGATAGATATGGAGATCATAGTTGGTGGTGCCCACTTTTATGATGGAGGGGAACTTTTCCACTGTGTATGGTAAGATTATTTTATTAATTCCATAATTACACAATTTTTACCATACAATTATATCCATGATTCTAGTAGTGACACGTGGCAAGATGATGATAAAATGGAGAAGCCCATGTGGTGGATTTTGAGGATATTGTGGCCTACCACCATATCCTCCATTTTCTAAGTTAGAAACCCAAATCATAGTATAACCCAACTCAGAGTCCAACCCAAACTGACTTCCAACTCAGCATGGCAACCTAACCCAAAGTTTAACCCGAGTTCTAGCTCATTGTTAATGAATCTAATAAATCCAACTAATTTAGCAAAGATTTTATTTACCCAAAAACTCATAGTTGTTTTTACTTGTTTTAAATCAATTCACACTTGGTATAACTACTTACTATGTCAATTTCATATTCTGTTGTATTGCGAAAAAAAATTAAAACAATCAAGCATGGCAAAAACCATGAGTTACATGGTCAACGTTCATATATCTGAAGCCTTTGTTATGTCTCATATAGTTAATGTGGGATATTATCCCTTAAAGGAAATATGTTTCCATCATTAATGGGACGAATGTGTTGTAATGATCTAGTTTGAGTTTTATTTGCAAAGAAGGAACCCATGATTTTGGGGGTCAAAGAGTGAATGACTTAGCTTTGGGGTGACGGTCTAGAATCAAAGGCATCAATGTGACATCATGTTTAGGATCCTATGGATGTTTTTGGGTGGAACTATGACAAAACATTATACATTGACCCCAATCATGATGTTTAATTATCATCATGGTGTGAGCTTGGTTAACAAGAGATAATTCATTGAATGGTAAGGTGTTTAAAGCCTTAGTGAGGGTAGATATGTGGAGCAGAATGATTATTTAGCCACTAGCTGAGAGAAATGAGATAATCCATAGGTCCCAAGATACCATAATAATATGTATTAAAATTTGTAAATATAGTATTGAATGGCATAGACATTTCAATACCTTTTAGTCATAGGCACAATGGCTAATGGTGGACTCAGACTAAGCTAGTGTAATGCATATGAATCTATGTGGTAATACATGTCTTTTCTAATGTAGAATGAGTATAGAAAATATTAGCCAGAATGGATCATGGCTAGGTGAAAACACATAAAATGCAAGGAGTAAAGAAAAGCTAGCTGATAAGGTATTTTGGCCTTGGAAGTTTTATTTGCTTTTGTAAATGCTTTTTGAGTACATATAATCTAGAATGGATGTAGGTCAATTTATCAGGCTAAGCACAAAAAGGGCATTTGCTTTTATTACATAAAATTTAGTCATGGAATGGATTTGTGAGACTGTTCTATTTGATATAAACCCATGTGTATGTGGACCATACACTGATTTGGTAAGGTTATTGACTATTAAGAATAGCTTGGTAATTGCAGACATACAATTTTGAGTAAATGAAGTAGATCAATCTATGAGACTTAGAAATGATAGAGACCCATGCCAAAAAGGAGATCACCTATTTGATAAGGCCATAAGTCATTAGAATATTTTAGCATCAAGGATTGCTAAGTACAAATTCTTACACCTATTATAATAATTTTTTTATCTTTGGGCATGAATGTTTATGGCATTATAGATTCTTGACTGAAGCATTCTATATACATGTGGCGTGAATGCCTTACTATGGCCTCGTTATCTTCTATTTGGCATGATATTCTATGTATAGTAGAGATATGTGAGTATATATAGGTGACTATTTATTATTTTAGAAATATTCCCATAGGTCACATTTTTGTATGGTTCCTTCTATTCATAAATCTTTATGATCAAGGAAGAAACACATGGGTATTATATGTCTCTTTCTATTTGTATGGCTTTGAACCAAGGAAGGGATATAAAGTGGATATCTAACTGAAACATAAAGAGATTGAGTCCAGTCATTTCATTCTATGTATTAGGAAAAGAAAATATGTAAAGTGGACCTCTATATTGATATATAGAGAGAAAGAGACTTGTAATTGTAAATTTTGATTACCTATATTTTGTAAAGTTAGTGGCTATAGAGGGATGCAATAGTTATAGGGTTATTATTTAGAGATGTAGATTTTTAATAGTCAAAGGCAGTCCTATTTAATATTTTGCCCTTTTTATATTTTAAAGATACACTCAAATGGAGAATTTCTTGAGTATTTAGAGAGGGATAAAGAGGTACTATGGACCTTAAGGAGATGAATCACTGAGTCTTCATTCATTTAGTTTTAGCATAATATTATAGGTTTTTTAAATCCATTGATGATTTAAGTTGAAATGTTTATAATTTCATCATTTTATAATGGATTAGATTGTCGTTAATTAGTCCTAAAGATGTAGCCCAAATGATGTGTGAAATCTATCATCATGTACTATGTCAAGTATTCCACTTCAATTTATTCTTGTTTTATTTAATTAAATCTTGAATGAATTAAAAAAATAATAGGATATATTATGGTAATTTTAAATATGACATAAAACATGGAGTTTTTAATCAAAAAATGAATAGTCAAAGTTTTTATAAGCACTTTTATTCATTCTCAAAATTTTAGTATCCAATTATGAAAAACTATTTTACCTAGATTATGAATCAAATTTAGTATCAGAGTGATGCAAGAGCATCTTCAATAGCACCATGGAGGACTAGTTGCGAATGAAATTCTAGTGTAAAAATTCAAATTCTGGTTTTCCCTCCAAATCGTGAGATTTCAAAATTTCACTTGAAAGTAAATGTAATTATCAAAAAGTGAAAGTGAAAAGGTGAAAAGTGATGGTTAGGCTGTTGATAAAATCAAGGGTAATTGGTTGAAACTATTTTCAACCTTAGAATATTCTTAAAACTTAAAAACAGTATTTTGTTTTGCCTTAATCCCAATTTGGGCATAGGAGTTAGAAGGAAGATTCTTGAAAAGAGAGAAACAAAGAAGAATTCATTAAGGAGAGGAGAAGAGAAGGAGAGAAGAGGAGAGGAGTGTATAAGAGAAGAAGGACAAAAAGGAAAAATCCTCTCATTCAAGGGAAAGAAGAAAGAATGAAGAAAAGAGAAGAGAAACAGTGAGGGAGGACCTCACTCAAGAGATGTTGAAGAAAAGAGAAGTAGCAAATTTGATGTGAAGTTAAAACTGTGTAAAGGAGCAAGCAAGGCTTTGAAAGCCATGAGACATTGATATTGAACTGTAAGTCTTCTATTTTATCAAGAAAGAATTAATGTTTTGTTTCATGTTATGGTTTCTTTATTGCAATTCTAGTGACAGGCCTGCCTATGTGAATGTGTGTATATGTGAAAGTATATGTGTATGATGGTTTTCTATAAAACAAGAAGAAAGACTAGTTATTTTTTATGTGGGAACAAGTTGAATTTAGTATCATTGTGACCAAGAGGTCTTAGAAAGTTTTGAAAGCTTAAGAAGCCTGAACAAGCCTAAATAGGGTACTCAAGCCTGTAAACTTACAGCCCACTGTCCAAGGGAAAACCCACATATAAATGTTTACATAAGGTTCATCATGACATGAAGACAGGTCCATTAGACAAATATAAAATTAAGGGAAGAGAAACAGGTCATAAAAACCCCTTTGATGTCTTAAAATCTCCAACTATTTGCTCTCGGCCTGTGTATGACAGTGTACATGAAAGGTTAAGACATTTGTATGTTTTGCAAGGTAAATGGATTGATAAGGCCATTTTTGATATGAGTATGGAATTGGGAAGTCATGTAAGATAGTGAAATGTTTGTAAAGCCTCTTGAAAGTCTATTAATCATTGAAATAGAAAAGAAACTAAGAACCCTGTTGACTGTTATAAAAATATAGTCAAAAGACATTGAGTTGTTGAGTATTGGCAAGATTAAAAGGTTGATATAACATGGAGGATGATTGGATAAGGTGTAGGGAACTAATAAAGGAACTATAAAATTTATTTGAACCTTTTAAACAAGCTAAAACACTCCCAAAAAAATAATAAGCTCTCAGCCTGTGACTGTCATGGGAAAATCCTGAATTAGGTTCAAACCCTCAAAATGAGTTTTAAAGCTTGAAAACTCTTAAAAACTTGTAATTTTACCCTTGATGATGTTATAAAATTTTTGGAAGTAGTTTCAAGGTGCCACAGTATGGATAAGTATGGAAAAGAATAATTGCCAAGTGGATCCTAGGTGCATGTGAGATGAAGAGCATAGGCCAATATAGGAAAAATGGATTTCTCCAAAGAAGTGCACCAAAAAATGTTTTATTCACCTGTAAGATGATAATGGGTATCTGTAATGGTGTTTTGTTTGATTATAAAGTCCATACTTTACTCTAGACAAGGTGTTTTGCATTTAAGGAGGGCTAATTAAAACAGGGCTTAAAGAAGGAAGTACAATTCCGTACAAAGTAACCTCAGGAGATTTTTCAATATGTAATATAAGGGCTTAATGGGTATCCATAAATGGTTTTAATTTCATAATTGAGTTAACCTATAAATAGTTATGGCCATTAAATAGGGAAAATAGGGCCACAAATAATGAATGATCTAAATAGGCCTGTATAAGAAGTTAGCTCAAAATTTGATGGTATAGAGCAGTGTAAGGACAGGTTACATCATTTGGTACAAGATCTTGAAGCTCTTGGGAATTGGTAACTTGGTGTTGGTTGTGATTTCTAATGAGTTGTTACAGGATTTGGCAAGAGGATCAGCAGGACAAGCACTTGAAGACCCTGGGGAGAAAAGGTATGAATGATTTTGCTATTTGATTTGAGTTATTATGTTGAGAAGAAATCAAGAGAAGGAGTTGCAGGTTTAAGGTGGCCAAGCCATTGAGGCTTAAGAAGAGAAGAAGCCAAGGAAGGCTTAGTGAAGATCCAAGAAGAAGCTTGGATAGTGTGCCAAAAGACTAAGGTGAAATAGACTTAGGTGAGGTAAAGGATGAAGTTGGAAGAATTGTCAAGAGAAGCTTGGAAAGCTTAAAAGTAGGGGAGCAAGTGAATGCTCAAGAAGAAGATCCAAAGCAAGGTAAGCTTGGATTTATGATTTAAGTTTGATGTATAACAAGTTGCTGCATGATTGAGAGAAAAGGATCAAAAGACTAGGATGCAAAAGGCCTAGGTGAGATCAAGAAGATTGTCAAAAGACCAGCTAAGGAGAAAGGCTTGGGTGAGAAAAGGGATCAAGAGACCGAGTTGGAAAAGACTTTGGTGAAGATCTCAGAGATGGAAGTATTGTTGAAGGCATTACAAGGCAGCAAGGTACATGAGGGCACCAAGAAGAAAGCAAGCATCAAAGGTACAAATAGTTTTGTAATTGATAAAGAGATTGCTAATTTGAAGAGAGAGTTAACTAAGATTAAAGAGGAGCATGAGTCTTGGATGCAGATGGATAAGCAAGCATGGGTATGGCCAATGAAGAAGAGGTTGAAGTGGCCAATAGATCTCCTAGTGAAAAGGAGAAGAAGGCAAAAGAAGATTGCCATGAAGAGAGAAGCCCATAGAGGCTTGAAGAAGATAGGAAGGTTGCCAAGTGAGCAGCAAGAGGAAGAAGTTGTGAAGAAGGTTCTCATTAAGGAGAACAAAAGAAGAGAAGAAAGAAAAGATGAAGTGCCAGTAAGAGCACTTGGAAAGATGAGAATGTCCATTAAGAGGACACTCATGGAGACATTATGGTCTCTTCTTTTTGTATTTAATGTTGTTTTTGAGTGGGTAAATGCAGGTATGAGCAGCCTTATGAAGGTCAAGAGAAGGTCCTTAAAGAGTGAAGAGATTGGTGCAAGAGAAGACACCAAGTACACAAGTGAATGTGTAAGAGGAAAGAGAAGAGAGTTTGTTGCTGTTGATAAAGAAGAAGAGATGCATTAGTTAATGCATGAGGGAGGTGTTGAAGAACCCATACAAGAAAGAGAAGAGGTAGAAGATGAAGCTGAATTCCATGATTCTATTGAAGGCCAAGAAGAGGAAAGAGAACAACCAAGCATAAAGGAAGAAGAAGGTACAAACAATCAAGAAGCTATGCAAGTCAAAGAACTAATGGAGTAGCCCATTAAGGAGGTAAATGTGAATTCAAAAGTTGATTTTTCTTATTCTTATAAGCATGAAACTGTTGATATGCATGTTAGAGAAGCAAAGAGAAAGGTAAAGTTTCCAATTAACCATGGGTATGTGATGCCTAAATGGTGGAAGAAGCAAACTCCCAAAAAATAGGAAGTGTTGATACAAGAGCATGGTTACAGGATGCCTAAATGGCTTATGAAGTCAAATGATAAGAAGAAGAATCAAATGTGGGTGCCTAAGAAGGCACAGAGAAAAGAGAGGATTAAAGCTGATTCCAGTAGCCAAGAGAATGAAGGTAAGAAATAAAACTTTTCAAAGGATAATGAGGTGGAGCATGAGGATACAAATATAAAACGTAAGTCAATTGCTTGCAATGAATGGGATAATGAGTTGTTTGAAGCATTTAATGATATGTTTATGGAAAATGAGGAATGGAAAGTAGCTATGAAGACTAATATGCAGCAAGGAGAGAGTTTAAAATGGATGGATGATGGGGAAAGGAAAGAATATGCAACAGAACAAACAAGATGGCTTCAAACAGAGATTGAAGAGAGTAAGGAGACACAAGGTAAGAATAATGCAATTAATAAGTATATTGATGTTGATAAAGAAGTTGGTTTGCATGAAGACAAGCTAAGAAAAGAAGAGATAAGAGGTGAAGGACAAGTAATCCTTAAGAAAAAAGGACCCAAGTTTGATGAAGATGGTGAGATAGATGAGATCTCACTAAAGGAAGAGTTGAAGATGTTGGAGCAGCTATTTGGTCACTCAAGAGAGATAAAAGAAGGTACAAGCTATGGTGAAGACACATTGGAAAGAGCGAGACAATACAAGAGCAAAGCAAAGAGGTCAAAATAGTTTTGATCAAGGAGCAGAAATGTGAAGGCAGCCAAGAGGCTTCATGGCCTAAAGATTTTGATTCTATGGTGGTTTTGAATGTTTTGTATGTAGGTATGAAGGTTGCTGAAGTGAATGATATACATGAGTCATTGGAGAAGCTCCCAAAACAAAAAGAACAACAAGAAGATCTAGAAGACATGAATGAAGATGAAGAAGCATGGAAGTGGGAGATGACAGCTGAGAGAGAGATGAGAAGAAGAACATACCAGAAGAGGAAGGAAAGCAAGATGAAGGACAAAGACCATTTCAAACAAAGACAAGCATTGGCATTGGCAACAAGACCTTGGAGTCTAGGTATAAAATTGAAGGCTAAAGCATGGAGGAAGCATCCCATTTGAACTAAGGTTCAATATTTTCTAGAGGGAGAGTATGATGTAGGAGCATCTTCAATAGCACCATGGAGGACTAGCTGCAAATGAAATTCTAGTGTAAAAATTCAAATTCTGGTTTTCCCTCCAAATTGTGAGATTTCAAAATTTCACTTGAAAGTAAATGTAATTATCAAAAAGTGAAAGTGAAAAGGTGAAAAGTGATGGTTAGGCTGTTGATAAAATCAGGAGGAATTGGTTGAAGCTATTTTCAACCTTAGAATATTGTTAAAACTTAAAAACAGTATTTTTTTTGCCTTAAGCCCAATTTGGGAGTAGGAGTTAGAAGGAAGACTCTTGAAAAGAGAGAAACAAAGAAGAATTCATTAGGGAGAGGAGAAGAGAAGGAGAGAAGAGGAGAGGGGCATAGAAGAGAAGAAGGACAGAAAGGAAAAATCCTCTCATTCAAGGGAAAGAAGAAAGAATGAAGAAAAGAGAAGAGAAACAGTGAGGGAGGACTTCACTCAAGAGATGTTGAAGAAAATAGAAGTAGCAGATTTGATGTGAAGTTAAGACTATGTAAAGGAGAAAGCAAGGCTTTGAAAGCCATGAGACATTGGTATTGACATGTAAGTCTTCTAGTTGATCAAGAAAGAATTAATGTTTTGTTTCATGTTATGGTTTCTTTATTGCAATTCTGGTGACAGGCCTGCCTATGTGAATGTGTGTGTATGTGAACGTATATGTGTATTACGGTTTTATATAGAACAAGAAGAAAGACTAGTTATTTTTTATGTGGGAACAAGTTTAATTTAGTATCATTGTGACCAAGAGGTCTTAGAAAGTTTTGAAAGCTTAAGAAGCCTAAACAAGGTACTCAGGCCTGTAAACTTACAGCCCACTGTCCAAGGGAAAACCCACGTATAAATGTTTACATAAGGTTCATTATGACATTAAGATAGGTCCATTAGACAAATATAAATTTAGGGGAAGAGAAACAGGTCTTAAAAACCCCTTTGATTTCTTAAAATCTCCAACTATTTGCTCTCAGCCTGTGTATGACAGTGTACGAGAAAGGTTAAGACATTTGTATGTTTTGCAAGGTAAATGGATTGATAAGGCCATTTATTATATTATTATGGAATGGATAAGTCATGTAAGATAGTGACATGTTTTTAAATCCTCTTTAAAGTCTATTAATCATTGAAATAGAAAAGAAACTAAGAACCCTGTTGACTGTTATAAAAATACAGTCAAAAGACACTGAGTTGTTGAGTATTGGCAAGCTTAGAAGGTTGATATAACCTGGAGGATGATTGTAGAAGGTGTAGGGAACTAATATAGACACTAGAAAATTTATTTTAACCTTTGAAACAATCTAAAACACTCCCATCAGAAATAATAAGCTCTCAGCCTGTGACTGTCATGGGAAAATCCTGAATTAGGTTCAAACCCTCAAAATGATTTTTAAAGCTTGAAAACTCTTGAAACTTTGTAATTTGACCCTTGATGATGTTATAAAACTTTTGTAAGTGGTTTATAGGTGCCATAGTACAAATAATTATGGAAAAGAACAATTGCCAAGTGGATCCTAGGTGCATGTGAGATGAAGAACATAGGCCAATATAAGAAAAGTGGATTTCTCCAAAGAAGTGCACCAAAAAATGTTTGATTAACTTATAATAAGATAGTGGATATCTTTAATGTTTCTTGGTTTAATTAGAAAGCTCGTACTTTACTCTGGACAAGGTGTTTTGCATTTAAGGAGGGCTAATTAGAACATGGCTTAAAGAAGGAAGTACAATTCCATACAAAGTAACCTCAGGGGGTTTTTCAGTATGATATAGAAGGACTTAATGGGTATCCAGAAATGGTTTTACTTTCCTGATTTAATTAACCTATAAAGAGTTATGTCCAATAAATAGGGAAAATAGGGCTACAAGGAATGAATGATCTAGATAGGCCTGTATAAGAAGTTAGCTCAAAATTTGATGGTACAGAGCAGTGTAAGATCATTTTCATCATAGAGAAAGTGATTACAAGACCTTTATTCAATTGTGATATACTTTTTTTTGTATTTTTTAAATATAATTTTTTTTTTATTCTTCTATTTGAGTTGATCATGCAGGGAGGCTAGTGTAAAGGAAAATTAGAAGGTGTTCCAATTCATTGTAAAATGACAAGTTTCTGACAACCAAGATTCTGGAACCACTAACCCTGTAGGATCAATTTAGATGAGCACAACACTTTGAAACTTGAGGTGTGATATGGTTTTGTGAAATAAATAACCTTTCTTCTTTGGGAAGTATTTACATAAAATTCAAGGCATTTTCAGTAATGCATCTCCAAGAGGAATCAGTTGCAGTTTGATTACAAGTCTTACACAGAGGGTAGATTGAGGTATGGTTATAGTCTTATTTAATATTATTATTGGCATAATATCTTGGTCCTTATTAACTAATTATGTATCCTTTATATTTTTTATTAATAATCATATTATAGATGACTATGTCTTTGTTTATAGGAACAAGTGAAACTACCAATTCAATGGTAGATATGGAAATGGCAACAAGGTATTGTTTAGTATTGGAAAGGTTTTTGGACTTTGAGTTCTGAGTTTTTAAATTCTTGAAGAAAGCAATAAGAATATTTTAAAGATACCTACAGTATGTTAGCTAGTACTTGACAAGTGCACTCCACAATTTCTTCAGAGGTATAAATTATTCTCAAACATAACTATGTTTGCACATTTTTGGTTGAATCCTTTGGGTAAGATTACATTGGGTTAAAGTATGTCTTTGTTTATAATTATTTTTTAAATCCTTTTAAAAATATAACATTGATCATCTAACTCTTATGTAGATAGAGTTGAAAATATGAGACCACTTACAATTCAGTGATGAAAATCATTAAAAGGGAATAACCCTTATTGATTAAATGGTTTTGATAAGCATAGCCATGATATGCTCAGTTACTCTTCAAAAAATAATTCATGGGTTTCTTAACTACTTGGATATAGGAAAAAAACTGATAATCCTTGTGTTTGGAAGGATATTAATCTTGCTATTTAGTTTTCTATTGCGATAAGATTTTGTAAACTAACTTTGTTGGATGAGTTTTGGAGGTATGATTCAAGGAGAAGTTAGATGGTGAAGGAAACCTTGAGACAGATTTAAAATACTTAGTTTCTTTTCACTTTTAAATGATATTTGATTATAATTGCTTATATAATTGTGAGTTTGTAAAGAATCTCTTATTATGTAAAATCTCTAAAATGGCATTGGAGTTTGATAGGTACCAGATTTGAGGGACACAACAATTAATTATGTTTTTTATAGTTCCCTTGATTATGCTTTTAGGTATTATGTATGAGTCATCTTAGGATAGACAAATTCATTACACATGTTTATACTTAACATTGTATACATCTAAGTCCCATGGTAATATGAACAATGTTTATATTGTAACATTTTTGTGTACACATATATGTTTCTTAGTCACATCTGTAGGTGCACTTTCAGAAGACCCATAGATGGGAAATGTTTGTAAAATGTAAGTATACATGAATGAAATTTGTTTGTAAATCCTTAGGTGTATGTAGCACAATAATTTCCCTTGTGTGATAACAAGGAGAATACCATAATCTTCATGTAGTGCAAGGGTTGAGAGAAACCACCAAAGATTATGATTATTTTGGGTAAAAGGTCACTTGGAAGAATGGATATGGAGTTTATTTTACTCTTCATATACAAGTCGAAATTGTAATTAGATAATTGAAAGTTATGTAAAAAGTTCAGTTGAATTCATGGTACTTTTGAGGACAAAGCCTCTTTGTGGGGAGGTTTGATCTGGAGGACTAAGGTCAACATTTTCATCAGTATTTTAAAAATAGATAGCTATGGAAACCATAGTTGATGGAACAAACCTTTATAATGGAGGGTGATTCTGCCATCATATATGGTAACAATGTTTTATTCATTCCATAAATACATTATTTTTACCATACAATTATTTTTATGCTTCTAGTTATGACATGTGGTAGGATGAGGAGTAATTGGAGAAATCCACATGGTGGGTCCTTAGGCCATCACATGTCATGTCATGATATCCTTTATTTTCCATGTTAGCAACCCAACTCATAGTGTAACCCAACTTAGAGTCCAAACCAACCTGAGTATGAACTCAACATGGCGACCCAACCTAGAGTTTACCCTAAGTTTTATCTCATTGCCAATGACTATAATGAATCCAACTAAGTTGGCAAAGGTTCTATTTACCTACTTGGCAAGTCAATTTCATATTCCATTACATTGCCAAATAAAATGGAAATAGTCAAGTAGTAGCTAAAGTCACAAGTTTCATGGTCGGTGTAGGGATATTTGAAGCCTTCGTTATATCTCATCTGGTGAATGTGGGATTGATCCCTCAAAGGAAATACATTGATGGGACTAATGGGAGGAAGTCACTGGGCTGAGTTAGATTGAGTTTTATTTATAAAGAAGGAACCCATGATTTTGGGGGCTAGAGAGTGAATGGCTTGACTTTGGTGTGAGGGTCTTGGATCGAAGGCATCAATGTGACATCTTTTTTAAGATATTTTAGATGTTCTTGGGTGTAACCTTGACAAAACATTATACATTGAGCCTAGTTGGGATGTTCAATTATCATCATGGTATGATCATAGTTTATAAGAGAGAGTTCACTAAATGGTAAGGTGTTTAAATCCTTGATGAGGAAAATTATGTGGAGAAAACTACTTGTTTATCCATTGAATAAGAGAAAAGTGATAATCCATAGGTCCTAAGATGCCAAAATAATTTGCATTAAAATTTTCAAATACAGCCCCAAATGTCATCGACATTTCAAGACCTTTTGACCATAGGTAAAGGGGATAATGATAGACTCAGACTAAGCCAGTGTAATGCATATGCATCTATGTGGTAAGACATGTATTTTTTAATGTATAATGAGTATAAAAAAGTATATCTGGAATGGATCATAATTGGGTAAAAACACACAAGATACTAGGAGTAAAGAGAAGCCAACTGATAAGGTATTTTGGGCACTGAATTTTTATTTACTTTTGTAAAGACTTTTTGAGTACATACAATTCAGAATGGATGTAGGTTGATTTATTAGGCTAAGCATGAAAAGGGTGTTTTCCTTTCTTGCATGGCCTTTAGTCATGTAATGGATCTATAAGACTATTCTATTTGATACAGACCTAGGTGTATGTGGACCATGCATCAATTTGGTAAGGTTATTAACTATCAAGAATAGCTTGGTAATTGTAGACATATAGTTCTGAGTAAAAGAGGTAGACCGATTTATGAGACTGAGCATTGATAGAGACTCATTCTAAAAAGGAGATCACCTATTTGATAAGCTCATAGGTCATGTGCATATTTTAGCATCAAAGATTGTTAAGGATAGATTCTTATGCCTATTATAAGACTTTTAATCTTTGGGCATAAATGTTTATGTCCTTACAGATTATTGACTAAATTATTCTATTTACATGTGGCATGAAAACCTTATTATGGCCTTAATCTCTTCTAATTGGCATGATCTTCTAGTCATAGAAGAGATATGTGAGTTTATATATATGAATGTATATTATTTAAAACATAGTCCCACAAGTTAGATTTTTGTATGGTTTATTTTATTTGTAAATTTGTTTTATCAGGGAACAAACACATGAGTATTATGTGTCTCCTCCTATTTTTATGGCTTTTCACCAATGGAAGGATATAAAGTGGATATTTAATTGAATCATAAAGAGACTGAGTTTGGTCATTTCCTTTTATGTATTAATCAAGGAAGATATGTAATGTGTGCCTCTATATTGACATATAGAGAGATAGAGAAGCATGTGACTACAAATTTTGATTGCCTCTATTTTGTAAAGTCAGTGGGTATGGAAGGATGTAATAGCTATAGTGTTATTATCAGGAGATGCAAATACATGATAGTTAGAGGCACTCCTATTTAATATTTTTCCCTTTTTAGAGTTTATAGATACAATCAAATGGAAAATTCCTTGAATATTTAGAGAGGGATGAAGAGGTGCTATGGATTTCAAGGAGATGAAGTAAAACATCTTCATTCATTCAATTTCAACATATTATTACATGTTATTTAAATCCATTTATGATGTAAGTTGAAAATTTTATAATTGCATCATTTCTATAATGGATTGGATTGCAGTTAAGTAATCTTGAAGATATAGCCCAAATGATGGGTGAACTCCATTATCATTTCTTTTGTAAATTATTCCACTTCAATTTATTCTGGTTTCATTTAATTTATTTGTGAATGAATTAATGAAACAAAAAGACAAATTATGAGAAATTTATATATGACACAAAATAAGGAGTTTTTAATCAAGAAATGAATAGTCAAAGTTTTTATAATTACTTTTATTCATTCTCATAATTTTAGTATCCATTTATGTTAAACTATTTTACCTAGTCTATGGATTATTAAGAGTGACTCTATACTACAAAATAGATGGAAATAGTGATGCAGGGAGACACTTCACAACTCACACTCTTGTCTCTTTTGTCAATTTGCAACTCTTTTAACAAAGGCTCATAAGTCCACTTACTCATTAATGATTCAAGGATTCACTATTATATTTCATGGTTCATTTAATATTTATTCATTCTCATACTATTATTATTATACCCCTCATTCAACTCATAAAGCCTCTCATCACATCCTCTTAACCTGCACGACTTCTTCATTTTTGGTAAACAATCCTTGTAACCTTGTTTTAGGCATTTTCTTCTTGTATAGTTAGGTATAGATTAGTTTGGAGAAATTAATACTCTTTTATAGAACCCTCTCTCTCATTATACTTCTCTAATAATTTTTAATTCTTGAATATACTTTGAAGTCACTCTTTTAGTCCTCTTTAGTGCTATGTATAGGCCTAATTAGGCGTCTCTTACTCCTAGAAATATAAAGTTGCCTAAATCTATACTTTTTTATACTAAACTATTTTAAAACATTCATAATCTCTTAAAATACATTCACCCGTTTCAAAATACAATGTTTAAGTAATTTTTTCTAGTGGCAACTCTTGGAAATTGAGCTTGTTTCTCAAAACTCTAGTTCAAGGATTATGCCCATTATGTAAGCCCAGGAAGGTATAATTTTATATATTAAAATCCCAAATGAATTTAAATCCACTATAATTTTTTATTTTAGACTTAATAAACCCTATAAATATTTTAAATATTTAGGATACCACCCTTTTTCCTCTGTTCAACTTTTATTTCAAGTTCTCAGTTGGACTGTGTGATAAAACATAGTCTCCTGTAGGTTTTGGTAACAAGGTGAAATTAAATGCATTGATAAATTAATTGAAACTATACAAAGGTACATAAGAGAATTTAAATTATAAAATTTCACTTATATATAAATTACTAAATCATTCTCCATAGAGTCCTTTCCACACACAGAGTATAGTTGGTTTCCTTTAATATAGAGTACTAGACACAAAGTATGCAGGTTGGCATTTCACAAGACATTGAAGTACATTAAAAAAATTATTGAGAAATTTTATAAAATTCATAAAAAAATCACAAAATACAATATGATCCTCAAAAGAAAAAATTTAAGAATTCATTCTTATTTGAGCATTCAAAATATAGTCATTCTCCAATGTAGACATATAGTAAACAAGGTATACAATCACTTTGTAGTGAATATGAGGAATTCCATTCTTGATTTAATGGATCTTGAAATCCTCTATCACTAAAATTTATCCCAATTAATTGAATTGAAACTAAAACTTACAAATTTTATATCACCTATAACTAATCTAACCAACATTTGCCTTTGCAATGATCATAAAGGTTACTTAGAACATGGTAAGTTTACACCAAGTCTAATTTTACATACATGTGATATAAGGCCCATGGTAAAAACCCATTGCATCTTAAATAATGTTTCCTTATTAATAAAAATACTAAATAACCCTTCAATATACACAAAAGGTCCTAAACTTTGCTTGAGAAATTCAAAAATTCAAATTACTAAATTTAATAGGAAAATACCAAATTCGAAATCTAACCTACCTAAGCACCCTTAGACACATGGATAAAATCCCAAAGTGTGATTTAATACTCCTAACACCCTTTAAACACCTAATTGAACACAAAATAATATACCAAGCCATAATTATTCAAACAAACACCAAAATGAGTCATCCTTAAAAGGATTCTCCTATATCATACTATTTAAATGCTAAAGAAATATTCCATGAAATTTTAGTCATCTTGTATTTACCTCCTCCTCAACATGTATCTCTCTTTTTCACTTCAACTATGAAGTGTCACATCCTTTTGGATCCCAAGTCCTATGATTAAAACATAGACCTCCTTGTTCTTTGACAAATGCCACCTTTCCTTCTCCTTTGAGGTTAGCTTTATGAATTTTGATCTCCAACCTAGTCTTCTTTAGAATCTTGTTGTTATCCTTCAAAAAAAATAAACATGGAACACACAAGTTAAACATAATAACCTCCTTATTTCCTTCTATGAAGCCAGAGTCTTGCACTTGCATGGTTATCCTTGATGTACTTGGATCTCTTTCCTGTTGGACTACTGCTTGTTAATCCCTCTTCTTACGTATAATATTATCATACTCTTCAACTTCATTATTGATCTCTTGTTATTTTTCACTCCTTGACTGATCATTCAATTCACTTCCCATTACAAAATATCTCAATATGATTATCTTCATAATAAAGTTATCTAGATACTCCATGTTCCTGATTAAGGACAATTAATGTGATAAGTCTAAAAACATCCTTTCCAACTATATATTTGAAAAAAACTCATCATCTTGGACTGAATGTAAACCCTACTTGTTTCTTGCAATCAACACCCCAAAATTATTCTCAACTACTACTTCCTTTAATCTCACTTCTATGACAAATTATACTACACCATTTTCCTTTTGGATCTTTTTCTCAGCTATCACACTTTTGTCCTCAATGCTACAAATGACTTATTTTGGAAAGTATTCCTTCTCTCTAAACATTGTCACACTACTTTGTGTCTCCTTCCATGCTTTACTATCCTTCAATGGGGTTAGTGTGTTCTTTCTTTCATCCTTCTCAATGGTGTAAGTATTGGCTTTACTATCATGCATATATCTCATGTCATACTACCATGGTCTACCAATGATGATATGGCACACATCAATAGGAACCACATCAAGTAAAATTATGTCATTAGACCCATCAATATGAAAATATACATAGCATTGTTCATTCACAAGGAATTGATGACTATTTGTAGTCCAATAAACTTTGTAAGGACTTGGATGTTTGTTAATTTCTAATCTTAGCTTATCTACCATCAAGGAAGACATAAGATTACCCTTACTATCATTATAAACTATGACCTTACAAAATTTACCTTTGCTCTTGCACATGGTCTTGAATAAAGTCTTTCTCTATGGTTCTTATCTCTCCTCATGGATTGTCTTCAAAACAAATCTCCTAATCAAAAAATTCCATCATGTTTTAGGTTATTCTATATAGTTTGGAAATGAAGCTACAGTCTCCTCTTCTTGCTTAACCATTTTATTTATACTCTCACTCCAAGAGATACCTCTTTGAATGTCTTTTGTATAATCATATGATCTATGTATTGTAAATTTATTTCACTTGAAGTACTTTTGAACAAACCAGCTATTACCTCTTCATCTACCATATGATCTTACACCTCTATATAAATAACTACCTCTACTAGATTGACTTGAATTCTCAAAAATACTACCAACTTCTTTATTTTGACTTTTCCACTAATTTATATTACATAGTTATCCTCTTCTTTCTTGTTGACCTCTACCTCTATAGTTTCTACCACCTCTACCTCTATTTTGTTGACTTTGTATTATATAAAAAAAAAATCTACCTTGAATATAACTTGATAGGCCTCTTATACTATTCCTGGTGACAAAATATTAATCTCATCTCGAATGATAAACTTCATCCCATTGATGAATCTAGTGACCTTTTTTGCATCCTCCTCTATGTGTCCTGATCTGGTAGTTAGGTTTTAGAATTCCTCTATGTACTCTTTCATCATCATTTAATTTTGTCTCATATTTTGTAGTCTTCTAAAAAATTTGGTCTGATAGTCCTTAGGCATAAATTTTCCATTCATCTTAGCCACCATTCTATCCCATGACCTTATCTTTTCTTTACCCCTTCTTCTTTATTTTTGTATGTCATCTTAGCATAAGGATGCATGACCCTTCAACCTTTTATTGTAAAATTTACCTTATTTTCCTTATTCATCTTTTCCTAATCAAAGTACCTATCCATGGATGTGATCCAATCAACCAACTCTTTAAAATTGAGACTACGCTCATATATTAGCACCTTCATCTTTGGTTTTGATGTCATTATAAGGACTACTCTTATGAACCTCTCTTCCAATCTACCTTCATCTACTTATTCTACTTAGTCTTATTGAGGACCTTCATCCTCTCTTGTACTCACATCACCTCTATTCATCCCTCCTTTGAGCTAACTCCATGGTATGAAACCTTGCCTACAGGTTCCTTACTTCAACAACTATTGTATCAAATCACAACAAACTTATTTGGGTTACTAATACTGCTTATTCTCTATCTTCCATGTGTGATTAATATCCTCCCAATATTTCTTAAGATCTGATACCAAATTATGTAGAGTAAACACTTCACATGTCACACTCTTCTCTCTTGTTTCAATTTGTAAATCTTTTAACAAAGGCTCATAAGTCCACTTTTCATTCAATGATTCAAGGATTCACTATTCTATTTGATTTTTATTATGATCTTATTCATGCTTACACTATTCTCATTATACCCCACATTTAACTCACAAAACCTCTCATCACATCCTCACAACCTACATAACTTCTTCCTTTTTGGTAGGCAATCTTTGTAGCCTCTTTTTAATCATTTCACTCTTGTACAATCAGGTATAGATTAGTTTGTATAAAATAATGCTCTTTACTATCACCCTCTATGTTTTTATACTTCTCTATTAAGTTTTAAGTCCTGAATCTACTTGAATGTCACTCTTTTAGTCAACTTTAGTGATTTGTATAGGCTTAATTAGGCCTCTCTTACCCATCGACAAACATAGTTGCCTAAATATATAATTTTCCATACACATCTAGTTTAAAAACTTAATAATATCATAACATAAGATTACCCCTTTCAAATTAAAAATTTTGAGGATTTTTTTTGGTGGAAACACTTGGGAATTGAGTTTGTTTCTCGAAACCCTAGTTCAGGGTTTATGCCCATTGTGTAAGCTCAAGAAGGTATAGTTTTCTATCTTGAAATCCTAGATGAATTTCAATCCACTATAATAATTGATTTTCAACTAACTAGTCCTTATACATATTTTATAATTTTTGGATTCTACCCTTATTGCCTCTGTTCAACTTTTGGTTCAAGTTATAAGTTTGATTGTGTGATAAAACATAGTCTCCTGCAGGTTTTGGGAACAAAGTGAAATTAAATGCATTGATAAATGAATTGAAACTTCAGAAAGGTACCTAAGATCATTTTAATTAGAAATTTTCACCTATATATATGTGAATAAATCATTATCCATAGATTCATTTCCACACATAAAGTATAGTAGGTTTCCTTCGATACAGAGTACTGGACACAGAGTATTCAGGTTGAAATTTCACAATACATTGTAATCCATTTAAAAAATGCTTGATAAATTTTTTAAAAATCATAAAAAATCACCAAATATAATATTAACTTTATAATCAAATATTTATTAAGTCTTTCATCTTTGAACATTCAAAACATAGTCATTCTCTCATGCAAAGATAGAGTGAAAAGGGTATCAAGTGACCGTATAGCCAATATGAGGAACTCCCTTATTGATTTATTAGACCTTTAAATCCTCTTTCATTCTAATTTATCCCAATAAAATTAATCAAATCCAAAAATTTCAAATTTTATATCACCTGTAACTACTATAACAAACTTTTGCCTTTCCAAAGGTTGCAAAAACTACTTAGAGCATGGTAAGTTCACACCAAATCTATTTTTACATGCATATGATCTAAAGACCATGGTAGAAACCCATGGTGTATTTAATAATGTCCCATTATTAATACAAATACTGAATCACCCTTTAGTAGACATAAAAACTCCTAAACTATGCTTGACAAATTAAAAAATTTAAACTATTGAATTTGGTGAGAAAATACCAAATTTGAAATCTAACCTACCTAAACACCCCTAGACAATTGGATAATATTCCAAAATGTTATTTAAGACTCATAACACCTTTAAAAAACCTAATTAACCACAAAATAACTAACCAAATCATAATTATTTAAACAAACACCAAAATAATTCATCCTTAGAAGGATGTTCCTACATCACTTGGCTTGCAATCAATGATACTGAAATGATGAAAAATATTATGGGTGTAATTTTTTGGCTCAAATAAATCCTTGAATATGACCAAATAATCTATAAACTAATGAATAAAGTGGAAAAGACCAATATATGTCTAATGAAATTGCATGGAAAGAGCATGTTGAATAGTTTGAATATAGGAATAATAACTCCTAATAAGAAGTAGATCATCAATGTACAAGATAAGTATAAAAATATAATCTCTAAAATTTCATATATATACTATAAGATCTAAGTGGTAATGATTAAATATATTAAATAGGATAACAGAATCCATTTTATCATACCAGGCCTGAGGGGCCTTTTTGAGACTATAGAGAGACCTTTAGAGTCTATAAACAAGATAATAGTCATGAGGATCCCTATAATTTTTCTATATGTATATTTCATCCTATAAATATTCATGTAAAAGGGAACTCTTTACATCCATATGGTACACTGGCCAACCCTATGATGCATCAGGATAAGGATAAGGTCCATGGAAACTATCTTGGCAATAGGGGTAAAAGTATCATAGTAATCAATACCTTTGACTTCTGAAAAAAAATTTGTAACAAGATGAGACTTGTACTTGTCAATGAACCCATTAGCGATATATTTGGTTTGGTACATTCACTTGCATCTAATCAACTTTATTTCCTTAGGAAGAAAGATGAGATACCAAATATGACTCTTCATTAAAGAATAATACTCATTTGTCATCACATCATCCCACTCTTGTATCTCATGAACTTATGAAAAATACATTGGATTCCTAGAAAATACCTGACACAAAATTTTATAATCTATAGAATGTGAATTATGATGTCTATTGGGTGGTAGATCCTATATGAAAGTCGTTGCCTCGAAAAATATAATATGATCCCATTTAGTCATGTCAAGAACATGATAGTTATCTAAGTTTACATTAATAACCTCATCAATGGACTCATGAATAGGATCCTCAATATGAAGTGAATAATCATCAATGGATGGGAGTAAAGAAGAATACATGGAAGAAGATGAAGAATCATGAGAAGAGAAGTGATCATCAAACTAAAAATGTGTTAAAAAAATAACATAATGAGTATCATGACCTAAAAGTTTAGAAGATCTCATGCCCTCACAATATCAAGGGTTTTTTATTCTTACCAAGGCTTTCCTTTTTTATCTAGTAAAAAATCCGAATCATGGCTCTTAAAAAAATTTAAAAAAATGAGACATCGGGCTTAGTTCTAGACTAAACCTCCTCTAGATTCAAATACTCAAGTGCTTTGTGTGGTGTATGATTCTAAATATAGTCTTTATATTTAAATATTTTTTTATAGTACACAAGAGGTAAATTATGAGAATGTATCATGTAGTTAACCATCTCCTTTAAATTTTTGTTCTTCCTTTCTATAACCCAACTATCTATATCAGGTGACTAAGATCTCTGAAGAACAGTAAGTGCTTTGTCATGCTCATTTTAAAGAGGTGGAGTGGAGATAGAGATCTTGTCTTTTGTAACTACATCCTCTAAGGCTTGCATTCTTTTCCCATAGTTAGTTTCTACGTGACTAGTCTCCATACAAAAGGAGCATGAAATGATAGACTTATTCTTATATTTAGAATACTCCTTGGGTTTAGAGTTATTATTTTTGGGTTTAGTTACACTTTGAGATGGAGGAGTGGTTTCAGGTTTAATTTTTGGTTTTTTCTTTCCCTTAAAATTATATTCTACTAATTCCTTTTGGGATGTGGAATTCTCAAGGTTAGACAATTTAGATTCTTCCCTATTAAGTCATTCTTAAAAAAAATCTAAATCAAGCATTTTGAATGTGGTACCCAAGGCATCCATGCTAGAGAAAAAGTTAGAATCAAAGATTTGTAATGGACCTTCCAACTTAGATAGAATTAGGTAAACATATTATTCATATTTGTTATCTCTTAAACTCCCCTTCAATTACGTCAAAAAGTGATTAAACTTATAAAGATCTTCTATAATGTATGGAAAAGATTCATGAATAAGAGAATTGATCTTTACTTCAACTTGTATGGATCTCATGTGATCCACATTACCAAATAAGCCCTTCAATTTTCTAATATTTTGAAAGGAGATTCACATCCTTCCAAATAAAAGAAAATTCTATCACTTGCATAAGTTCCTATTAAACCCATAAACTCATCAAATTTACATTAGTGATGAGATTTCTCATATTATCTCATGAGCACTGATTGTAATTCAATCATTAAGGCCCATAATCCTTTAAAGGTGCTTAATGATTGTTTTAATTTTTGGTCTCCATGCGTGCTAATTATGTGTTGTTCATGGATAACACTGATCTAATGTATAAGTAGAATATATTTTAAAAGACTCGCGAAAGAGAAATATAATCCAAAAAGGGTGTTCAAATTAGCACTAAGACAATCCTCCAAAAAGACTATTTTATTAGAACCCACTCAATTTTTCACTTTATAATTTAGTGTGTTTGATAAGATAAAGGAAACCAATATATTGAACATAAAAACATACACTCTTGAAAAAAAATGTCACTTCAAAAGGAGATATAGGTTATAAATTATGTGTTTTTGAAATTAAAAAATAAAAACATAACTTTTAAAAAAAAAAATTGGGCTTGTAAAATATTTGACTTAACTTATAATTGAAATATTTAATCCCCCTTGAGGTGGTTGTGACCAAGGGCTAAAACCCCAAGTAACTAGGGATTAAGGGTTATCAAATATTCCAAACAAGGTGTGGAAGCCATCGATATCATGGATTTGGGTCATGGGTATAGTTGAGCTCATAGGTATAATCGAATAGGTGCAATAAACTAGTAGGCCACACCTACATTGGTGAAGTGAACTATTAATCCACACCTAGAAATTAGTAGCTACATTTCCATGTCAAAAATATAGATGGTCATGGGTATAATCGTAAGATAAAAGGTGATGGAGATCTAAGTTGCATCAAGAAGGATGACAAAAATATAATTCATAGTCAGGTAAATTCTAACCAAGTCAAAATATTTGTAGGTCATAGAAATATATAGAACCATGCTAACCCATTTGAAATTCCAAACCTACAATAAAAACCTCAAATCTATAAAAAAAGTGGTATATCTTCCTCTAAAAGCATAAAATAACTAGTAGGTTTTTCAAAAACCCAATTAAAAACCCCAAACAAATTGAAATACTACCACCAGATGGTATAAATATATGTGAAATCTAAAATAATGCATTCAAACCCTCTAAAATGGTAAAAAATGGTCTTTCATACAACTAGGTCATGTTTACAATCATTCTTAGGGTCTTAACATCTTCTGAATCCAATGACATTGTTTTTTTTAATTTGGATACTTCAGTGATACAAGTTATAGAGATTCACATGAGACCCAAGTAAACCCTTCCATCAAACTTCCAAATGGATGGTTGAAACACCTTTCACTCTGATACCATGAAATTTTTTTTTAAAAAAAGTCTTACAAGTCTCAAATATGTCAGTTGTTAACAACAAAACATCACAATGATAATATGAAAGCATAGAATTTTCAACTCAATATACATAATTAAGATCAATATCATATAATATATCTCCAAAACTTCATGTAGGTAAAATAAAAATTCTTTGAATATATAAGCAAGGAAAATCAATCATAACTGTAAGATCAAACTAAAAAGTAACCTAGGGATATAAAGCCACTATCACTAAATAGAAAAAAATTAATATCCACACCTAAGTAGGTGGGAAAAAATAAATAATACTTAACTAAGTAAATCACCTAGTGAAAATGAGATAAGGTAAACAACCTACTCTAGCATAATTTATTCTCAATACATATCTCTCAACTCTTAATAAATACTTATTATATTCTTAAACTAGCATATTACTTTTAAAATTCCTTCTTGTCATGCAATGAATGAAATTTATGTGTACTCATTTATGCATGACCCTTCACCTTCCTAATTTTTATTTTATTTATAATGGTTAAAATAAATATAACCCAATGCCCCATTTAACATGTAAATATTATAAGCAAGTTTTTTTTTTTTTCTTTTTTTTTTTTTTTTTTTTTTTTTTTTAAATTTATTTTCAGGAAATGGAGCCTTCCCTCTGAATAAGGAAAAAAAATTTATCCCTTTCACTATTTTGACATGATAAATTTGTTAAAGTAACAAATATTTCACTAGTAATGCTCAAACTGAAATGTTTTTCTCCAACTTATACGTGTGTGAAATGGTGAAAGCAAATCTAAATGTTTATTTTCCTAGCTTTCCCTTGGCACAAGCATGTAAATGTAACAATACTTTATCCATATCTCTAGTGATTCGATATAAGAAAAGCATAATTTGTGTATATATTGTGAAATTTGAGAGTTATTATGTCATAAGTACCTCCTGCCAACTTTGTATATATATGAATATTTTAGAATTTGAATTAATAAAATGGTGGCATATCAAATAGATCTAAAATTAATGGCTAAAAAGGGAAAACACGTCGAAAATAAATTTAAAATACTAAGGGTTAGGATCATTGAGAAGCACTCAATATCTATTATCCCTATTTACCATTACTATTATATAATGTTCAAAGATGAAAATAACTTTGAAATGACAAAAGGGTTAAGAGATTTTTTTTTTAAATGCAAATTAAATAATATGGATGGGAAGATGGGGCCATAAATTCATATATAATCATAAATTAAAAAGGGGAAACATGAAATGCATGCACCATTAAGTGCTTAATTCTTATTTAAAATTCATATAAGTAAAGTGGCTAACTTAAATTATCAAACAAGGATTATGCCAGTTTTGTGTGTCTATACTGAGGAATCTCATGACTAGTCTATTGATGTAAAAATATAAATACTACTTATCCAAAAAAATACTAACATAATACACTATCCTTAAAATTATATCATAGCTTTAACTCATTCACTAAATCTTCTAATCCAACTTAACCATTGATCCTAAAATTATTTAAGGGTTATATAACAGTGAAAGTAAACTTGCAAAATTAGCTCAAGCATAATAGCAAAGGCAAATATAAGATAATATAAATGTCAAAAGAATAAATAAAAATAAATCCATAAACAAGATGAATCCATAAAAAACATTCAAATTCTAGAATAATATCACATAAAATGAGTTCCCCAAGCCTATATCTACTAGATATCCAATCACTTGTAATAAAATTATAATAGGAAATAATCTTACATAGGATACATTTAACCCCATGAGAATAAATAACACAAGTCTAAAACTTAATAACCTCTCCCATGCCCTAATAAAGGCTTTTATGCCATGTATCTATATAATTATGAAGAGCACAAAGTAACTACTAGATGAATATCTCTATTCTTATTCTTATTACCAACTAATCAAAAATTCTGGAAATAATATTGAATAACAAGAAGAACATAATAAATAAGGCAGTTCAACCATTGTCATAAAATGCAATCATTCACAGTAGAAAGTTTTGGAAAATAATCAAGATCCATAGATCAAGGAATAAATCCACCTCCTTTAATAAAATTGTGAGGATGTAAAAGTCAAATATCTAAATGAAAGGAAACTCCCATACTCATATTAAATAATTAGATAATTAATTAAAATGATAAACTTCAATGAAAGGGGGAAACCCTCAAAAGTAATAATAAGAAATAAAATAATAGTGTTGAGATAATTCCAAGTTACTTCAATAAAGAGAACTAATTAACTATGACCAATTTCTTCTTATTCCTCTTTTGGAAACCATCAAATCAAATCTAATTTAATAAGTGATCTATGGTGGTCTCATCATGTGAACTAAATAAACAATTAAACCATTTTAGAAAAAATAACTTGTTGAACTCATGCTAAATGAATCCCTTCTTACATGAGCTACCTTTTGTATATAATTATTTTATTATCAAAGATAACTTTTCTATCATTAATTTTTTAAACCATATTATGTAATTTTTTCAATTCATATTGAGTGAGGAATGGTGATCTCCATACTATTATAACTTGATGATATATTATGGTAACTTATTCTTCACACACATAATTTTTGTAGACCAAATGGAGTCAATTGTGGTATATGTTTTTCGTATGTTAATAGCCTTTATATTTTATAGTCTAGTTGTATATGCAATGCATACAAACCATCATAATATCCTCTTATTTTGGATTGTGAACACCATAGTCTTTGGTCATTAATCCATTCGATAATGAATATTTATAGTTTATCATGGATTGTATTTGGTTAGTAGTTGGGTCACTTTATCATGTATTCTTCACTTTCTTATTATTGTTATTGATTGGCTTTTCTAGTGGACTCCACTTTGTGGATTGTGATCCACGTAATGAAATTACACTCTTATAGTTAAATGGGTATCCTTTTTTATTTTATTAATCATATTTCATATTAGGTGATCATGAAGCTTTCAACTTATTTTCTCATTTTATTTTTACCATGTTGACATGGACAAGGTTAGACAATATATATGTTTCTCACTTTTGTTTATGTCTCCAAGGCATAATATGCTAAATATCCATGTAAATAATATGCTACTTAACCAACTACACATATAATTACTCCCATCATCATTCATAATTTGGAATCTATGCCCATTGTCTATGTCCTTTGCTAGAGATCCTACTTATATTGTGTCAACTTAGATAATCACCTAGTGGAATCAATAAAAACATGTAATAACTCATTTCATAATCCTATTTTATCTCACCTTGATGATGATTTATAAAACATGATATAAAGCCTTGATTAAAAAACTATCACATGATTTATACCAAAAAAATCCACATCTTACTTCTTGAATTATAGAAATAATATCTGTATATATAAAATAGTTTTAAACTTTATCATTTACTTACACTTTATCTCTTACATCAACCTATCAAGTTTTAATCTCTCTAAATTCATGCATTAATGTTTTCACTAAAAATGGGTGGGTAGACTGATGGTGCTTCATGAGAGACATTGTTTATAATCTATCATACATATATCCATTACATTTTCCCCCATAATCCCCTAATAAATATTCCTCCTAATGTCCCTTAACTAAACCAAAATCTATATTTTTTTACTATATCAACCTAGGTCAATGTAGTATATCCCTCATCCTACTAAAATTTAAAGTAGGCCATCCTAGGTCGATGTAGTCTGAAAGTAATGGTGCACAACTCACTACTAAGTTAGCCTAGGCTAACCTAATTTTAAGTTAAACTATAAATTTTAAATTTATTTGAGGTGGTTTGATATTGTTACATTAAAATTTTGAAGGGTCTAGGATCACATTTAGTTATAAATACAAGTCTCATTTCAATATAATACAAAGGAGCACTCATTTCTACACTATTATTTCTCATAAATTTTGCTTAGTCTCCATCTGGAGAAGCCATTTCTTGGATCTTTTCGTGGAGGGAAATAAATTTTTATATGGAGTATTGAATGAAAATAGGATCAGTCTTTAGCCTAGTGTTGATTTAAACCATTATAATCCATACAACTAGAACTATCTCTTGTAAATCACCATTCACGAAGGGGGAGATTAAGGCTCGATGGGGTCTACTCAACATAAGTATTTCAAACCCTAAGTATTTCATTTGGTAGATAGATATTGCATAATTAACGTGTTTTAATACTCTATAATTTAACTTAGTGTGGTTATAGAGTTACTCAAACTTGTTTTTTTACCCTAGGTAACCTAAGCCTTTATTTGCCTACCATGGTTCATTATCCTTTTTAATTTTATTGTAGCCATCTCTCTTATTTATTTTGCAAGCATTGGTATCACTATATTACATTAATTAAATTATTAGAAATACATTTAGGGTTATTACATTATATTGATTACCTATAGGATTTTGATCCCTCTCCATTACTGTCATGTGATAAGTGTTCTTTTGTCTAGGTTTAATGATAAAATTTATTATGCCCTAATATAACTATGTATCCAATGGGTTTTATCCAATTTAGCTTCTTTAAGTCTGGATCTAGTAAGAAGGATAATTTTGAGGTCCATATTAATTCATTGCATACTATCTAGTGAAATTTACAAGAGCTAACCATTATTTTTCTCCTTTAGAAAACTATATTAATGTAGGTTGATAAAATTTTACTATTAGATGATGTCAAGATTAACTAAATAAAAAGGCTTACAATGTGAACCTGTATGAAGAACTTGAAAAAAATATTAAAATCCTCAAGATAAATAAACTTATCTCATGAAAGTAAATTTGTATAAAGATTATTTTTCATTAGCCATAAAGTAATAAGAAAAGTACATTTATAGGTGAAAGTTAGACATGTTCCAATATCCCCATGCATGTCATATAAACTTTCACTAAGGACTTAGAATAACCATTAAAAGCTAAAATACATCATGTAGACAAAACAAAATGGGATAAAATTATACACCTACACCCCCCTTAAACATATATTAGGTGGTTATAAGTATTGTTTATTGATGTAAAGGCCCGATGAGATACCCAAGCATAATGCAATTCTAATGAAGTGAATAAAAAGAGAAAACCCATAGGAACAAAAATCCTCTCCAAAAGAGAGTAAAGCAAGAAATAATGAATAATATAATTATTTTAGGTACAACAAGAATGGATCCATAAGTGAGATCAAATAAAGAACATAGAGAGAAGAGAAATGACAAGTCACCATAGAAGATGCTAGAGTTGTTTAAAGTAAAGCCCATTAAATGATAAATGTCACTAACATGATCCTCTACCTAAAGACTTAATAAGATCGATTCACATTGAATAATGTTTCTTCCCTTTGCCATAGTAATAACATGAATGGTGTACTATAATTTTGTGCATTACACAAAGGAATATGAAGGTAGTAATATAAACAAATTTGAATAGGATCCAAAATAAAAGTGTGGTATAGGTATGGTAAGCTTGTGCACAAGAACTAAATGTAATGCCAATAAAATGAACACATCATAAGTAGGTTCAATGAGGATTGGATCACCCTAGAATAATTAATGGGTCGATCGAGTGCCTAATATAACTCCAACCAAGGAACTGTAGTCCTCATGCATGTTAAGAGAGCCAACTACTCTATGTAGTGCTGGTTTAATGGAAATAGAAGCCAAACTAGATTTTACAGTTACCTATATCTATGGAATAGAATACCTATTATTTTATGAGTCTTTGATCATAATACCTTCACCCTATAATGTTGAAATTGGACCATAGGTAGGTTGATCAACAAATAACTCATCAATATTTGAAAGATAAAAATAAAATGGTGGGTATGTATCCGCATAAATACTATAGTCATATTTTCTAGAACAAGTTTCATCAAACATAGATATGCACTCAGTCTCAGAAGTGTCATCAATTACAAGTGAGTCTGATGAAATATAATGTCATGAAACATTCATAGAAGTAATGTCCATGTGAAGTGGACAACATAGCTCAATAACCCTTGAGGCTAAAGAAAAGACTGTATATGAATCACACAGATCTATGGATTGGATATCCATATGAAGAGAAGAGTCATCTATGCTCTCATAAGGTGTACTCTCACTAAAAATAGTAGACTCTTATAAAGTACTAATTTGTGATGGATCTAGATGAACATCATGGCTAGGAATGGAAGTATAATTTGTAATTGGGTAATTAATATCTAGTAGATTATCACCCTATAATGTTGGCTCAATAGACGGAAGATTATTGTCTAACATGGATGAGCCATCATAGGAAATAGGAGTAGGAGATGATAATATAATAGTCTTTGAAGAGACAATAGGAATAGATGTAGTAGGAGTGATATAAATATCAAAAAGATCTCTGAAAAGTGACTAAAAAAAATGATCCAAATAGTGTAGAGACAAACTATATATTTCACATGGAAAAAATGTTATATATAAACATGGAATATTAAGGTACCAAAAACCTTGTAAAATTTATTAGTCCACTTATTGAAAAAAAAGAAGATCAGTGGGAAAAGGAATCTTTCCATAAAGGAATGGAGTATAACTCTTTATAATGAGCAAGTGTTCTATGTAAATATGCCAACAAGCATATTTGGTCTTTCCAAGAATATACACTAGTGTAGAGTCAACTTTCCTCGATAGGTTTCTCTCAAGTGAAGTCAACATGTCTTAGACAAGACACCAAAGAAGTGTGTAACAACATAAAATAACTTCAATGACCCCTAGTTACAATAACAATGTACACTCATGAAGAGGACATCGAGCATAATCATAAATGTGTCCAAATGAGTAGTAAGTTCAAGAATCAATAGAATTCAAAAAATGAGAATGTGCAAAATAAATACCACATAATACACCCTCATAACTATCAATAATGACCCCCATCCCTCATAATGTTGTAGATACAAGCACGCTCATATAGTGTCAAACATAGCCAATAATGCATCTTGAGAATTAAGTGGATAAGTACAAGGAACTAGAGGGATGTCAAGTATACCAATAATGAATCCAATAGGTATAATATGTGATAAAACTAGGTAGATATAGAAGGCCCAAAAATATCTCCAATGCATAGAGCATTAAAAAAAGCACTTTTGAATAATATGACACTCAAATATGAGTTATCCATCAAAATTTATGCATGTTTTAAAATCTACTCATGAAAAATTTGATCTAAATAGGGTTAGAAAAAATAAGATGGACAAATTTAAGAAAAAAAGGTGTGCAAATAGTTGTGATATTTTTTTCCAAGGAAAATTTATGCCTCTATGGGTTAGGTGCAACCAAGGACTAATTTCTCATATGACCAGAGGATAAGGCATTTATTGGGGTCTCCCCCTCTCACATTTCATCATCCTCCAAATGACACTTTTTTAAAAAATGAATAGGGTTGCATTTCACTGTGTTAAATTTCATTATCATACACACATTGAGGAAGGAGGAGTTTTGGTCCTAAGAAGTTATGGCTTAAAGACCATCACCATATGATGGAAGTGGCTGATAAGAACATGAGATGCATATATGGTCTATATCATAGATTGAAAATGGTTTTTCAACCTATGTAGTCATGTACATGCAAATTCATGTGTCATGAATTTACATGGGGCCAAGATGGTTGGGTGACCCATGTAGAGATGATTGAATAAATTCATGCGTCATGGATGCACATAGGATTGGTATATTTGGATGGAATAAATATGAATGGAAGGATATAGAGGAGGTCATGTCAACACATTTAGGATGTATTTACAACCAATCGTACTTGGATGCAAAGGTGTAGTTAGAGAATGATAATAAAAAGATCATAAAAACTCCTAAGTGTTCATATTTTACTAGAATGACCCATATAGCAAAAATCATGCACAAATAACCTCAGATATATAATGAACCATTCATCTTATTAAAAACTAACAATAACCCACTTAGTAATTTTAAAAACCTAGAATCTTTTTTTGATTGAAGAATTCAATGATGTAAAAGTGCATGAAATCTAAGAAAACAATCTGAAACCATCCAAAAAATGGCTTTCATGAAACTATATCATGTTTACAACGAATCCTAGGTTTTTGGAACCATTTGAAACTAATGGTGCTATTCATTTTTCATTTAGAGACACTGGCTATAAATATTTATATGGATTTTAGAGGAACCTCACTAAACCCTTGAAAATTAAAATCAATAAAATAATGAGAATGTAATGAATAGTTTTTACCAAGATTAAAATAGGAAAATACTATCCGAATAGATCTAATACCATGTTAGATGACATGAAGATCAACTAAATGGTGAAAATTACACATTAAACCTATATGGGAAACATGTATAAAACCTTCAAACCCTCAAGATAAAGAAACTTGTCTCACCAAAGAGAAGTTGTATAAAGAATATTATATATTATCCATACAAAAAATTAAAAATATACATTTATAGGTGAAAGTTAGACATGTCCCAATATCCTTATGCATGTGGGATAAACTTTTAATAATGACCTAGAATAACCTAAGAAAGCTAAAATAGAATATGTAGACAAAACCTAGTGGGACAAAAGTCTACACCAACATTTACTTCTCTATATTTTTATACAAACTAAAATTATGCATATCAATCGAGTCTAACTTATGTCTATTTTCATGATAAAATACATCGAAATAGGGAAATAGAATTTTAATTCCTTGTATTTTTCAACATTTTAAAAAATGAATAGGGTTACATTTCACTGTGTTAAATTTCATTATCATACACACATTGAGGAAGGAGGAGTTTTGGTCCTAAAAAGTTATGGCTTAAAGACCATCACCATATGACGGAAGTGGCTGACAATAACATGAGATGCATATATGGTCTATATCATAGATTGAAAATGGTTTCTCAACCTATGTAGTCATGTACATGCAAATTCATGTGTCATGACTTTACATGGGGCCAAGATGGTTGGGTGACCCATGTAGAGATGATTGAATAAATTCATGCGTCATGGATTCACATAGGATTGGTATATTTGGATGGAATAAATATGAATGGAAGGATATAAAGGAGGTCATGTCAACACATTTAGGATGTATTTACAACCAATCGTACTTGGATGCAAAGGTGTAGTTAGAGAATGATAATAAAAAGATCATAAAAACTCCTAAGTGTTCATATTTTACTAGAATGACCCATATAGCAAAAATCATGCACAAATAACCTCAGATATATAATGAACCATTCGTTTTATTAAAAACTAACAATAACCCACTTAGTAATTTTAAAAACCTAGAATCTTTTTTTGATTGAAGAATTCAATGATGTAAAAGTGCATGAAATCTAAGAAAACAATTTGAAACCATCCAAAAAATGGCTTTCATGAAACTATATCATGTTTACAACGAATCCTAGGTTTTTGGAACCATTTGAAACTAATGGTGCTATTCATTTTTCATTTAGAGACACTGGCTATAAATATTTATATGGATTTTAGAGGAACCTCACTAAACCCTTGAAAATTAAAATCAATAAAATAATGAGAATGTAATGAATAGTTTTTACCAAGATTAAAATAGGAAAATACTATCCGAATAGATCTAATACCATGTTAGATGACATGAAGATCAACTAAATGGTGAAAATTACACATTAAACCTATATGGGAAACATGTATAAAACCTTCAAACCCTCAAGATAAAGAAACTTGTCTCACCAAAGAGAAGTTGTATAAAGAATATTATATATTATCCATACAAAAAATTAAAAATATACATTTATAGGTGAAATTTAGACATGTCCCAATATCCTTATGCATGTGGGATAAACTTTTAATAATGACCTAGAATAACCTAAGAAAGCTAAAATAGAATATGTAGACAAAACCTAGTGGGACAAAAGTCTACACCAACATTTGTTTCTCTATATTTTTATACAAACTAAAATTATGCATATCAATCGAGTCTAACTTATGTCTATTTTCATGATAAAATACATCGAAATAGGGAAATAGAATTTTAATTCCTTGTATTTTTCAACATTTTAAAAAATGAATAGGGTTGCATTTCACTGTGTTAAATTTCATTATCATACACACATTGAGGAAGGAGGAGTTTTGGTCCTAAAAAGTTATGGCTTAAAGACCATCACCATATGACGGAAGTGGCTGACAATAACATGAGATGCATATATGGTCTATATCATAGATTGAAAATGGTTTTTCAACCTATGTAGTCATGTACATGCAAATTCATGTGTCATGACTTTACATGGGGCCAAGATGGTTGGGTGACCCATGTAGAGATGATTGAATAAATTCATGCGTCATGGATTCACATAGGATTGGTATATTTGGATGGAATAAATATGAATGGAAGGATATAGAGGAGGTCATGTCAACACATTTAGGATGTATTTACAACCAATCGTACTTGGATGCAAAGGTGTAGTTAGAGAATGATAATAAAAAGATCATAAAAACTCCTAAGTGTTCATATTTTACTAGAATGACCCATATAGCAAAAATCATGCACAAATAACCTCAGATATATAATGAACCATTCATCTTATTAAAAACTAACAATAACCCACTTAGTAATTTTAAAAACCTAGAATCTTTTTTTGATTGAAGAATTCAATGATGTAAAAGTGCATGAAATCTAAGAAAACAATCTGAAACCATCCAAAAAATGGCTTTCATGAAACTATATCATGTTTACAACGAATCCTAGGTTTTTGGAACCATTTGAAACTAATGGTGCTATTCATTTTTCATTTAGAGACACTGGCTATAAATATTTATATGGATTTTAGAGGAACCTCACTAAACCCTTGAAAATTAAAATCAATAAAATAATGAGAATGTAATGAATAGTTTTTACCAAGATTAAAATAGGAAAATACTATTTGAATAGATCTAATACCATGTTAGATGACATGAAGATCAACTAAATGGTGAAAATTACACATTAAACCTATATGGGAAACATGTATAAAACCTTCAAACCCTCAAGATAAAGAAACTTGTCTCACCAAAGAGAAGTTGTATAAAGAATATTATATATTATCCATACAAAAAATTAAAAATATACATTTATAGGTGAAAGTTAGACATGTCCCAATATCCTTATGCATGTGGGATAAACTTTTAATAATGACCTAGAATAACCTAAGAAAGCTAAAATAGAATATGTAGACAAAACCTAGTGGGACAAAAGTCTACACCAACATTTACTTCTCTATATTTTTATACAAACTAAAATTATGCATATCAATCGAGTCTAACTTATGTCTATTTTCATGATAAAATACATCGAAATAGGGAAATAGAATTTTAACTCCTTGTATTTTTCAACATTTTAAATTGATGCAAGTTGATCTAGTTGGATTTTTCATATTTTTCAGTCAACTAACTATATCATCCAAGTCCAGTTTAGTTTCATTTATATATTTTATTTTCTAGTCTTATCTAAAAACTATATTGAATAAGGTATATATAATCTAATTTATATTCATTTTATAAGAAAGTAAATCGATGCATGTTGATACAATGTTACTTATATGTTTTTCTAGCAGGTTACTTTGACATGAGATGTTATAGTTTCCACACTCAAATATGCATTATTATTGGTTAGCCTACTACATCCTCCAAGGATGATATAGTTCTATATTATAGGTAATTTTATTCCAAACTACATCAAACTAGTCCAATATTATTTTACTTTACAGTCAATTCAAAAATTTACATTTTGTCAAAATTATGTTTAGATAAATAAACTATGTTGACCCACATTGATATAGTTATAAATTCATTTTCTTTCCATGTCAAACTATATTGATATTGGTTGATACATTTCTAAATTATCTAAAAAAGCTGCATCTAAATGCATTGATATAGTTATATGTTTTCATTTTCAGCAAAAGTAAAAAAAATTGACTTTCATTTTTCTTAATTAATCAAACATTAAATTTCAAGTTGAATATCTATTTATTTCCATTTATTAAAATATTTAAATTGATTATTGACATTATTTTTCACCTGTTATTTTCTCTTTGTTTGGTTTTCCCTTAAAACTGTGTTGTGGTAGTTGTAAAACTACATAGATATTGTCATGAAGGGCTACATGGTCCTCTATTTACAATCCTTATCTATTTTTTATAGACATCATGGAGTGAGAGGATTTCACTAATACTCATATCTATATCATAAACCTAAACATGGGATTTAGTTTCCAATATGTCATGGTACTTGGGAAACACGTAGAACTACATTTTTATTTAAACTTAGGAAGCTAGCCATTTGTTTGTTTTTTTAGTGCATTGGTTAGTGATTATCATCAATAATTTCTTCTCAACTTACCCTTGAAAATTATTTTAGTATGATATGGGAATGGAATTAATTCCTCTATATTAACTACACTATAATATCAAGTTAACACTATTCAACAAACAAGAAATTATCTTTGAGAGTCTAAAAATTAATCACATCATTTTATCACATCTGCTTGATCTTCATTTTATAAAAATAATTCACAAAATTAGTTCAAAATCCATTTTTTTAATTGCTACCATATTATGTATTTAAGATCATATTGGCCATTGTTGATACAGTTTTGTATTTTATATTCCAACTACATATCCTAGTAGAGATAAAGTTGTCTTTGTATAAATATACTACACTAACTAGGTTGGATATAGTATATATTCAGTTTTATTTTTCTCTACCTTTATTTATTAGACTTTATCAACCAAGACAAACAAAGTTTATTCGAACTACTAATAATTTATTCCTAGATATGACTACATCAACCAAACTCAATATAGTGTATTCTTTCACTTTTTTATCTATGTAACTACATCAACTAGATTGGATATACTTCTATTCATCCATTTTTGCATGTGCAACTGCATTTACTAGGATAGATAAAATACTTTTTTATTTATTTTTGATAGTGTTCAACATTTCCCAAATTATACTACATCAACTAGGGTTGATATAATTATATCCTTCCACTTCTGCCTATACAACTACATTGACTAGGCTCGATATAATATGTTTACTATCTCTATTAAACTAATTTGTAATTAACTACAGCAACCATGTTCAATATAGTTTTTCATTCACATTTTTGTCTTTATAACCATATAAAAAATGGTTAATATAGTAGTTTTTTTCTAAACTAAGTTCTCCAATAACATTCATTTTTGGTAATCAATTACATACCATCATGAAATAACCTACTAGATGTTGAGAATTGTTTGTATTATTGAGAAGTGTTGTCATTGATGTAAAGGTTGATATAATTTAATGTCAAGGTTGATGTCATTGATGTAAAGATGCATGGTGTTCATGGTATGAAATTTTATTCTTGATATGAAGACCTAGCATAGAACATAGTGAGCTGTGAGTATCCTTAGTCAAGCTTTAAAGATCTGTTAAGCAGCTCTGAAGATATTCCATCGAAGCTCATGGATATCAAGATACATGGTGTGTGGGATATGAGCTTATATTCCTAATATGAAGCCTCAGCAAGAACATAGTGAGTTACTAAGATCCTTACTCAAGCTCTAAATATCTTCTAGGCAACTCCAAAGACATTTCATTGAAGCTTTGAAGATCCACCCAGGCAACTCTAAATATCTACATAAGCAATTTCTAATATGCTCCATTGAGATAAGAAGATATTATATTAAATCTCTAAAGAAGAGGTCATATGAGGTTACTTTATCAAGTATATGACGTGATGGACTACATAAGATAATGCCAAAGTAATCTTGTATGGGTAAGGCCTTAACCCCAAATTTAGAACTAGACTAATTCTAGACCTTGTCTGACTTAATGAGGTGTCATGAGGTATTTTCAAGGCAAATGAAGGATGTTTGACATTGTTTGAGCATGTGAGATGTTGTCTTAGCATGTAAGTGAGGTAGAAATATGTTTGAAGGTCACTTTCAAGGCCTAATATGACTTCTAGGTCAAATCCTAGAGAGCAAAGAGAGAAAGCATGGCATAATGGGGTATTAGGTTTAGTTTCTAAGGTAAGTATGAATATCTATGAATTTTAAGATGTGAGATAGGTTTTTTGAGGTGTATTTATGAAGTTTCAATTTAACATTTGAAGGAAAAGTCTTGGAATTTTTTAAAGCCTCTTGAGTGCATAGAATGAGGAATTGTCTACCTGAGAAGGTTTTGGAAGTGCTCATTAGCACATGCAGATTTTGCATGAGGACCTAATTTATTCATGGTAGATGGGTAAGGGTCTTAGATCAAATTTATAAGTATTTTTTTCTAAAATGAGGGGGTAAGCTTTACGAATGATCGTTAATACTAAAATATGGTTTAAACCCTCAAAGAACACTAATATTGACCCAATATGAAATATCTTATTCTAATGTGCTCATAATGGATTGGTATGGCTACTTAAGTAATTAGAGAATGTATAAAACTCTCTTAGTCATCTCTTGGTGTGTTTTATTTTTCAAGTGAGTGAGTGGATCCTACAAGAAAGGCTTTATTTCATAGAGATTTATTGTAGTATTTAGAGTTGACCAAGTCAAATTTATTGAATCAATTAAGGTTGAATATTGAGACTTCCATATTATGTATATGGTGGTTTTTTATTATATTATATCCCTCAAATGTGCTAAACTGGTCTTACAAATGGACTAGTTACTAACAGGTCTAATGGTGTAGATAATAAGAAAACTAGGCAAAAGTGAGAAATTGATTAGGGATGTGTTATCAAGGATTAGAGATGAATACAAGTATATGGATTTTTTTTAAATACCTATAATATATTTTTAGGTTAGTGTATATGATGAATATTTTGCTCATAAGTTGACCTATCTAGTGTCGATAAGATAGTGAATGTGTGAGGTTATGAGATTGGTCTGTAAAACCAATATTACCATCTAACCATGTTATCTATCTATTTTATGTTGGTATAATGATATTATAATACCATATTCATTAATTTTAATTTCTTAAGTATTTTCTTTCATTTATCATAAGTTCATGTTCCATGACTATGTTTCAAAGCTAGTTGATAGTTTTGAGCGGGTTACTTGTAGAGAAGAGTTTGACATTGTATACCTTGATTTAAAGCATATAATGAGTTTTGTGATGAAATTAAGGTCATAAATTTTCTTTATTTTATTCTTAACTTTTTCAAAGTATATATTTTTTTGTATACACAAGCCTATTGTGAATAGTGTTTTGAGAAAAGGTTCAAGTGGTGGTTTAACCTAAAAGATGTTGTGGACCTAAAGTGAAATTCTATAATGTATATTTGATTTTATTATGAAGTTTTATTATTGTGTGTGAATTTTTTAAGTGTTACAATAATGTCAAAGGGTAACATGTTGATAAGAAGGCATATTAGGTCTCCATAAGGCCTAAAAGAGGAGTAAGGGCTAATTGATATATGATCAACCAATGTGTGATCAAATAATGATTAAAGAATGTTATTATGGTATGATAAGACCTATTAAATGTCCTACATAATATGTTTGAGTTTTGTGGCTAACCAAGTGGTGTATGAATATGAGACTAGTATATATGCAAGGTTTATTAGGCCTATTTGGGATAGTTAGAGGAATAGACTACAAGCAAATGTAATAAAACATTTTTTAATAATAAGGTGTTATTTATAGCATTATTTTAGTTTATAGTATTGGTGATTAATATTTAATAGAGGTTATGTGTATGAGGATCAAATTTATATCACTTAATCAAGTCAATAAGAGGGCTAGTTGAGCAAAGAAGGCTTAAGGCCAATTTGAGAGGGATACAAGTGTACACAGAGTTGAGGAAGAAGATAATCATATGTTTTATTAGAAATAAGGTATTATAAATTAAATAATTTTTTTTATGTGGTTAAGTTTGTGTTGATTCATCTAAGAGTTGGTGACTTCTTGTAATTTGGTGATTAATAAATCCTAGCTAAATTGGTGCTTAACTAGTTGGGGTTAGTACTGCATGTGAAGTGGTTGATTCACTAAAGTTGGTGTTTGTATTCTAATATTGTATTCCATTTTCATCATCAGTGGGTTTTCTTTCCCTTGAAGTTATCCCATATATATATATATATATATATATATATATATATATATATATATATATATATATATATATATATTGTGTTCATGTGTTTAATTATCTTATGGATTGGTGCTTATGTTTGTAAAGATGTACATACTTGTTTAAATAATCTATGATTAATTAAGTAAGATTGTTAAATAAATTCATTTAAATATCAATTCACCACCCCCTATTATTCATTTATCTTCCAATAAATGGCATTAGATCTTAGTCCTTTGAATCAAGTATAAAAACCTACAGAGTGTTGGGATGAATATAACCAGAAGCACACAATTGATTACCGAATACAAGCAATTTAATATGTAGAATTAACTAGAATCAACAAGTAACTAGAATCCAAAAATAACACATGATATGAGAGATAATACATAACTTATATTAAAACTCTTTCAGAAGGAAATACAACAAAGAAGGCTGCCACAGTTCTTCTTCCTCACACACCTCTAGGGCTCCCACACCTCTAGGGCATAAATAGTAAATCTTCCCTCAAAGCTCTCTCCCTTAGGTCCCAACACCCAACTCAAACACAGAGTTGGTGTTCACCTTACACCTATGCTCCACGCACTCCACAAGTGCTCCACACACTCAACAAGTACTCAATGTACTCGAAGTAGATCCCACCTGATTCTGCTCCCTATTGTGTTGCTGTCCTCTCTGATCTTGCACACCTACAAATGAATCTGGTTCTGCACACCTGTGAACCTTGACCTTGCACACACATACACCTACAAATAAATGATCTTACTTACCATGTGGATCTCCTATAGAAGCCATGCTCACCTAATGACCAAGATCATACATACATGAAGAACCCTGCTGATTCTCCAATCCAGCACCCACACTTGGTACTATGGCACTAGGAGGAACACACCATTTCTTATCTCACACACAGAAGGAGCTTATAATATTGCTCTCTTACTCTCTATAACACACTTAAAATACAACCAATGAGTCTCTTAAATAGATCTCATGCAAACAATAATTAGACACCTAATTAAAATAATTAGATCTGCAGCTCTCAGTCTAAAATTGGCTCTTGACATGCAAACACTTGGTTTGTTAGCTAACTGCCTGTAAAACACTCACAGTCAAACCACACAAGTGATCGAAATCGGTCCCTATCTACTTGGGGGGTGCCGACACCGGCCGATCTCTTACCGATGTCAGTTGCTTCTTGTCTCTTCCCTGCTGACGTCGATTGGCTTGACCGATGCTGGTGACTGTGACAATAGCAAACTCCTCTGCATCCTCCTCCATGTCTGCATCAGTGAAGATTTTAGCTCCACAACCTAACAATCTCTCACTTGGAGATAAATAACTGCACTATACCTGTACCTGTGCCCCGTCTAATCTATTTCCTAGCTTGTATCCCTCTTCAAGCTCAATCCTGAAGACAACCCACCACACAACCTATGGTGCACCTCCTGTCATCCAAGTACCCTGCACATCTGAACCTACAAACCCATGTAGTGAAGTAATAACCTTGAATAACATGAATCCCTATTGCTGGTCCCTCTCAAATCCTTGAGAACCCACTTCTCCGAATTGGCTCCTAACTCTCTGACAGCTCCCACTACTTGGGAAAACTCGGGTTTATACTAGACCATATGTGATTTCAGACACTGAACTATCTAGCCCTTAGTGTGCTCTGATTTTGCATCCTAAACCTTGCCAACTCCTAATTCATATCAGCTCCCACTGGATACAAAATCAACCTATGATCTCCATGTCTCCCATGCCGAAGAATTTTGCTACTCCAAATTCTTCATAGCAAACCACTGAACTAATCTTACCCTTAGCTTAGCAAAACCCTGTATGTTTGAACCTGTACCAAGTTCAGCCTCCACATACAGCAACATGATAATGTTGTGACCATCATCCACCTAGTAAGACAAACCATAGTAGTTACCCTGACATTGACTAAAGTCATGCTTTGTCATCCACCTGTCAAAACCTGTACCACTGTCTTGCTGCTTCCTCAAGACCATATGACCTAGTATTCTGTCTCACGTATCCGTTCTCTCTATTCTTCAACTAAGGTATCCATTTTTCTCTATGCTTTCATACCTTCTGGCAACCCTACCAAATCTCTTGCTTGGTTTTGCATACTATTCCTGCCATGCTCCCACTGTTTCCTGGATCCTTCCTGCTCTGCAATCAGCAACTAGTATAAAGAAGAGGAACAACAAATTTGAGGCTTACTTACCACCTTTAATCCTCCATATGAGTATTTTAGACTCCTTGACAGCTTGCTATCCACCTAAAATCTATTATAGTGACCAACCTCGGTCAACACACAGTCTACATCCAATCGATGTCACTTCTTGCGCCTGTCTTGACTACCAACCCTGTCAACGTCAGTGTCCTTCTGCTATTGACGTCGGTCTTCCTACCAACATTTATATCTGTGTTTTCCTATAAGTGATTACTTTTTACCTGTGAGCTCCTTTGAATCAAGTCCCATGTCCAAACTGCCCTGCTCAAAAGTATCCAGCCCCTGCCACTAGTCTATGTCTGCCATCTCCTCCATAAACACCAAGGCTTTCCAGTTCTTAAGCCTGTCAAATATATCTATCTTCCACTTAAGAACATTCATCTCCTTCCTACTCATGTGACCAAGCCTACGAAGTCACGTCTCTGCAAGAAAATAAGAATCATTAATATAAACAAGTAGATAAAGAGTACCTATTTTCTTACCACCAGCTAATTCAAGTGCATCCGCTATGAGAGTTCTTGTACATCTCTCATCACCCAAATCTTCTGAAGAAATTAGCCACATCTCCAAACCTGGGACTTGCATGACCTCCTTCAACACCCATGTGTTTGTTGCCTACAATTTTAGCTCCACTTCCCCTTTGCCAATTCTTTGGCAAGGCTCACCAGCTCCTCTCCCTGGGGCTGCATGGAAAGAGGCAACATAATATTTTATCCAAGATTCAACTTTATCCAAGAAACCTCCCAAAGCATCCTATGCAACAACCCCTACAACATCTAAATCTTCAGTTCCTTCATGTTCATCTGCTACCAACCAACAATATTTTTTTACCTACTCTTTCTTTCCATAGGACCGTAAGTGACCATCTATGCTTTTCAACTCCTCCATTCTTAGCTTACTTTGATCTACCATTGCTCTACTCCCACTCATTAGAAACACCTGAGAGTGACTTGTAACTAAACACAAAACCTGCTCCCTGCAACCTTAGCTATAATACCGCATGTTGGGATGCATATAACCAGAAGCACATAATTGATTACCGAATACAAGTAACTTAATATGCAGAATTAACAAAAATCAACAAGTAACTAGAATCTAGAAATAACACATGATATGAGAGACAATACACAACTTGTATTAAAACTCTTTCAGAAGGAAATACAACAAAGAAGGCTACCATAGTTCTTCTTCCTTACACACCTCTAGGGCTCCCACACCTCTAGGGCATAAACAGTAAATCTTCACTCAAAGCTCTCTCCCTTAGGTCCCAACACCCAACTCAAACACAGAGTTGGTGTTCACCTTACACCTATGCTCCACGCACTCCACAAGTGCTCCATGCACTCCACAAGTACTCAACGTACTCCAAGTAGATCCCACCTGATTCTGCTCCCTGTTGTGTTGTTGTCCTCTTTGATCTTACACACCTGCAAATCAATCTAGTTTTGCACACCTGTGAACCTTGACCTTGCACACACATACACCTGCAAATCAATGATCTTAATTACCATGTAGATCTCCTATAGAAGCCATGCTCACCTGATGACCAAAATCATACATACATGAAGAACCCTATTGATTCTCCAATCCATCACCCACACTTGGTACTGTGGCACTAAGAGGAACACACCATTTCTCACCTCACACATAAAAGGAGCTTATAATATTGCTCTCTTACTCTCTATCACACACTTACAATACAACCAATGAGTCTATTAAATAGATCTCATGCAAACAATAATTAGACACCTAATTACAATAATTAGATCCGTAGCTCTCAGTCTAAAATTGGCTCTTGACATGCAAACACTTGGTTCGTTAGCTAACTGCCCATAAAACACTTACAGTCAAACCACACAAGTGATCGACATTGGTCCTTGTCTGCCTGGGGGGTGCCGACACCGGTCGATCTCATACCAACGTCGGTTGCTTCTTGTCTCTTCCCTGTCGATGTCTGTTGGCCTGACTGACGCAGGTGACTATGACAACAACAAACTCCTCTACATCCTCCTCCATGTCTACATTAGTGAAAATTTTAGCTCCATAACCTAACAATCTCCCACTTGGAGATAAACAATTGAACTATACTTGTACCTCTACCTTCTCTAATCTATTTCCTGGCTTGTATCCCTATTCAAGCTCAATCCTGAAGACAACCCACCACACAACCTGTGGTGCACCTCCTGTCATCCGAGTACCTTGCCACATCTAAAACTACAAACCCATGTAGTGAAGTCCTAACCTTGAATAGCATGAATCCCTACTGCTGGTCCCTCTCAAATCCCTGAGAACCCACTTTTCCGAATTGGCTCCTAACTCTCTGACAGCTCCCACTACTTGGGAAAACTCAGGTCTATACCAGACCTCATGTGATTTTGGACACTGAACTGTCCAACACTTAGTGTGCTCCGATTCTACATCCTGAACCTCACCAACACCTGATTCACATTAGCTCCCACTGGAGACAAAATCAACCTGTGATCTCCATGTCTCCCATGCCGAAGAATTTCACTACTCCAAATTCTTCATAGAAAAACCACTGAACTAATCTTACCCTTAGCTCAGCAAAACCCTGTATGTTTGAACCTGTACCAAGTTCATCCTCCACATACAGTAACAAGATAATGTTGTGACCATCATCCACCTAGTAAGACAAACCACAGTAGTTACCCTGACATTGACTAAAGTCATGCTTTGTCATCTACCTATCAAAACATGTACCACTGTGCTACAGCTTCCTCAAGACCATATGACCTGGTCTTTCATCTCACGTGTCTTTTTTCTCTATTCTTCAACTAAGGTATCCATTCATCTCTATGCTTTCATACCTACTGGCAACCTTACCAAATCTCTTGCTTGGTTTTGCATAATATTCCTGCCATGCTCCCACTGTTTCCTGGATCCTTCCTGCTCTGCAATTAGCAACTAGTATAAAGAAGAGGAACAATGAATTTGAGGCTTACTTACCACCTTCAATCCTCCATATAGGCAGTTGAGACTCCTTGAAAGCTTGTTGTCCACCCAAAATCTGTTACAGTGACCGACCTCAGTCACCACACAGTCTGCATCCAACTGATGTCAGTTCTTGAACTTGTCTTAACTACCAACCCTACTAACGTCAGTGTCCTCTTGTTGTCAACATCGGTCTTCCTACCAACACCAGTATCTGTGTTTTCCTATAAGTGATGACTTTTCACCCATGAGCTCCTTTGAATCATGTCCCATGTTCAAACTGCCTTGCTTAGAAGTATCCAGCCCCATCCATTGGTCTCTGTCGACCATCTCCTCTATAAACACCAAGGCTTTCCAGTTCTTAAGCCTATCAAATATATCTATCTTCCACTTAATAACATGCATCTCCTTCCTACTCATGTGACCAAGCCTACGAAGCCACGTCTCCGCAATAAAAGAAGAATTAGTAATATAAACAAGTAGATAAAGAGTACCTATTTTCTTACCACCAGCTAATTCAAGTGCATCCACTATGAGAGTTCTTGTACATCTCTCATCACCCAACTCTTTTGAATAAATTAGCCACATCTCCAAACTTGGGACCTGCATGACCTCCTTCAACACCCATGTGTTAGCCGCCTGCGATTTCAGCTCCGCTTCCCCTTTGCCAATTCTTTGGCAAGGCTCACCAGTTCCTCTCCCTGGGGCTGCATGGAAAGAGGCAACATAATCTTTTATCCAAGATTTAAATTTATCCAAGAAACCTCCCAAAGCATCCTATGTAACAACCCCTGCAACATCTGCATCTTCAGTTCCTTCATGCTGATCTGCTACCAACAAATAATATTCTTTTACCTGCTCTTTCTTTCCATAGGACCGTAAGTGACCATTTGTGCTTTTCAACTCCTCCATTCTTAGCTTACTTTGATCTACCATTGCTCTACTCCCACTCAATTAAAAACCTCTGAGAGTGACCTGTAACCAAACACAAAACCTACTCCCTGCAACCTTAGCTCTGATACCACGTGTTGGGATGAATATAACTAGAAGCACACAATTGATTACCAAATACAAGCAACTTAATATGCGGAATTAACCAGAATCAACAAGTAACTAGAATCCAAAAATAATACATGATATGAGAGACAATACACAACTTGTATTAAAACTCTTTTAGAATGAAATATAATAAAGAAGGCTGCCACAGTTCTTCTTCCTTACACACCTCTAGGGCTCCCACACCTCTAGGGTATAAACAGTAAATTTTCCCTCAAAGCTCTCTCCCTTAGGTCCCAACACCCAAATCAAACATAGAGTTGGTGTTCACCTTACACCTATGCTCCATGCACTCCATAAGTGCTCCATGCACTCCAAAAGTACTCAATGTACTCTGAGTAGATCCCACCTAATTCTACTCCCTGTTGTGTTGATGTCCTCTCTGATCTTGCACACCTACAAATCAATCTAGTTCTGGACACCTGTGAACCTTGACCTTGCACACACATACACTTGCAAATCAATGATCTTACTTACCATGTAGATCTCCTATAGAAGCCATGCTCACCTGATGACCAAGATCATACATACATGAAGAACCCTACTGATTCTCCAATCCAACACCCACACTTGCTACTGTGGCACTAGGAGGAACACACCATTTCTCACCTCACACATAGAAGGAGCTTATAATATTTCTCTCTTACTCTCTAGCACACACTTACAATATAACTAGTGAGTCTCTTAAATAGATCTCATGCAAGCAATAATTAGACACCTAATTACAATAATTAGATCCATAGCTCTTAATCTAAAATTGGCTCCTGACATGCAAACACTTGGTTTGTTAGCTAACTTCCCGTAAAACACTTGTAGTTAAACCACATAGGTGACTGACATCGGTCCCTATCTGCCTAGGGGGTGCCGACATCGATCGATCTCTTACCAACGTCGGTTGCTTCTTGTCTCTTCCCTGTCGACGTTGATTGGCCTAATCGATGCTGATGACTGTGACAACATTAAACTCCTTTGCATCTTCCTCCATGTCATCATCAGTAAACCTTTTAGCTCTACAACCTAACAATCTCCCACTTGGAGATAAACAACTGCACTGTACTTGTACCTCTACCTTGTCTAATCTGTTTCCTGGCTTGTATCCCTATTCAAGCTCAATCCTGAAGACAACCCACCACACAACCTGTGGTTCACCTCTTGTCATCCGAGTACCCTACCACATCTGAACCTACAAACCCATGTAGTGAAGTCCTAACCTTGAATAGCATGAATCCCTACTACTAGTCCCTCTCAAATCCCTGAGAACTTACTTCTCTGAATTGGCTCCTAACTCTCTGGTAGCTCCCACTACTCGAGAAAACTCAGGTCTATACCAGACCTCATGTGATTTTGGACACTAAACTGTCTAGCCCTTAGTGTGCTCTGATTCTACATCCTGAACCTCGCCAACACCTGATTCACATCAGCTCCCACTGGAGACAAAATCAACTTGTGATCTCCATGTCTCCCATGCCGAAGAATTTCACTGCTTGAAATTCTTCATAGCAAACCACTGAACTAATCTTACCCTTAGCTCAGCAAAACCCTATATGTCTGAACCTATACCAAGTTCATCCTCCACATACAATAAAAGGATAATGTTGCGACCATCATCCACCTGGTAAGACAAACCATAGTAGTTACCCTGACATTGACTAAAGTCATGCTTTGTCATCCACCTGTCAAAACCTGTACCACTGTCCTACAGCTTCCTCATGACCATATGACCTGGTCTTCCATCTCACGTGTCTATTCTCTCTATTCTTTAACTAAGGTATACATTCATCTCTATGCTTTCATACTTGCTGGCAACCCTACCAAATCTCTTGCTTGGTTTTGCATAATATTCCTGCCATGCTCCCATTATTTCTTGGATCCTTCCTACTCTGTAGTTAGCAACTAGTATAAAAAAGAGGAACAATGAATTTAAGGCTTAGTTACCACCTTCAGTCCTCCATATGGGCATTTGAGACTCCTTGATAGCTTGTTGTCCACCCAAAATCTGTTACAGTGACCGACCTTAACCACCACACAGTCTGCATCCAACCGACATCTATTTTTGTACCTGTCTTGACTACCAACCCTGTCGACATCGATGTCCTCCTACTACCAACATCGATCTTCCTACCGATGCCAATATCTATGTTTTCTTGTAAGTGATGACTTTTTACCTATGAGCTCCTTTGAATCAAGTCCCATGTCCAAACTACCCTACTTAGAAGTATCCAGCCCCATCCACTGGTCTCTGTCCGCCATCTCCTCCATAAACACCAAGGCTTTCTAGTTTTTAAGCCTGTCAAATATATCTGTCTTCCACTTAAGAACACGAATCTCCTTCCTACTCATGTGACCAAGCCTACGAAGCCACATCTCCACAACAAAAGAAGAATCAATAATATAAACAAGTAGATAAAGAGTACCTATTTTCTTACCACCAGCTAATTCAAGTGCATCCGCTGTGAGAGTTCTTGTACATCTCTCATCACCCAACTCTTCTGAAGAAATTAGACACATCTCCAAACCTGAGACCTGCATGACCTCCTTCAACACCCATGTGTTGGCCGCCTGTAATTTCAGCTCCACTTCCCCTTTGCCAATTCTTTGGCAAGGCTCACCAGCTCCTCTCCCTGGGGCTGCATGGAAAGAGGCAACATAATCTTTTATCCAAGATTCAACTTTATCCAAGAAACCTCCCAAAGCATCTTCTGCAACAACCCCTACAACATCTGCATCTTTAGTTCCTTCACGCTGATCTGCTACCAACCAATAATATTCTTTTACCTACTCTTTCTTTCCATAGGACTGTAAGTGACCATTTGTGCTTTTCAACTCCTCCATTCTTAGCTCACTTTGATCTGCCATTTCTCTACTGCCACTCAATCAAAAACCCCTGAGAGTGACCTGTAACCAAACACAAAACCTGCTCCCTACAACCTTAGCTTTGATACCATGTGTTAGGATGAATATAACTAGAAGCACACAATTGATTACCAAATACAAGCAACTTAATATGCAGAATTAACCAAAATCAACAAGTAACTAGAATCCAAAAATAACACATGATATGAGAGACAATACACAACTTGTATTAAAACTCTTTCAAAAGGAAATACAATAAAGAAGGCTACCACAGTTCTTCTTCCTTACACACCTCTAGGGCTCCCACACCTCTAGGGCATAAACTGTAAATCTTCCCTCACAGCTCTCTCCCTTAGGTCCCAACACCCAACTCAAACACAGAGTTGGTGTTCACCTTACACCTGTGCACCACACACTCCACAAGTGCTCCACGCACTCTACAAGTACTCAACTTACTCCAAGTAGATCCCACCTGATTCTACTCCTTGTTGTGTTGCTATCCTCTTTGATCTTGCACACCTACAAATCAATCTAGTTCTGCACACCTGTGAACCTTGACCTTGCACACACATACGCCTGCAAATAAATGATCTCACTTGCCATGTAGATCTCCTATAGAAGCCATGCTCACCTGATGACCAAGATCATACATACATGAAGAACCCTGTTGATTCTCCAATCCAGCACCCACATTTGGTACTGTGGCACTAGGAGGAACACACCATTTCTCACCTCACACATAGAAGGAGATTATAATATTGCTCTCTTACTCTCTAGCACACACTTATAATACAACCAATGAGTCTCTTAAATAGATCTCATGCAAACAATAATTAGACACCTAATTACAATAATTAGATCTGCAGCTCTTAGTCTAAAATTGGCTCTTGACATGCAAACACTTGGTTCGTTAGCTAACTACTCATAAAACACTTGCAGTCAAACCACACATGTGACTGATGTTGGTCCCTATCTATCTGGGGGGTACCGACGCTGGCCGATCTCTTACCGACGTCGGTTGCTTCTTGTCTCTTCTCTGTCGACGTCAGTTGGCCTGACCGATGCCAACAACTGTGACAACATCAAACTCCTCTGCATCCTCCTCCATGTCTGCATTAGTGAAGCTTTTAGCTCCACAACCTAACATAGAGATCCTAGAAGTAAGGATGACTAGTCAACAAGCTCAAGGCGATTTCTGTACTAGTAAGGATCCATTATTTAATGGATCAAATTATGCCTTTTGGAATGTCAAGATGAAGATATATTTTATTTCCTAAGGTAATTATATATAATAGTCAGTTGTGGATGGATATAGTATTCCTCTTATTATCTCAACTAATGTAGCATTTAAGAAGGCTAAGGAGAATAACTCCAAGGCAATAGAGGCCATTTTTTTGGCCTATAATAAGCATATATTGTGAAGATAATGAATTGTGAATCAGATAAAGAGATATGGGAAAAATTGAATACTATCTATGAAGGAGACACCAAGGTAAATATAACCATGTTATAAACCCACTAAAGACCATTTGAAATCCTAAAGATGATTGAGGATGAAACCATTACATCTTACCTATTAAGGGTTGATGAAGATGCCAATGTCTGATCCAAAAATTAGAAGCTTTTGTTGAAAGATAATTGAAGAAATAAAAACAACAGAATAATAATAATTGTATCTTTGAGAAGAGATGTTTTATTCATCAAAATTTATAGATCCAAACATATGCCTATCTCTTAGAAGAGATGTCTAATTTCCATTTTAGGTTATATCTTCATTTATACAAAATTTGAAGGTAGGAGGAGGATGTGGAAGGTCACCAAACATGAGGGAGATCAAGTGGTTTGACTTCCATGATTTACAACAATACAGAATTTAAGGAATTACTATTTTTAGAAACTTACTATTTTTAGATTGCACTACTAAAATTGAAAGTTGGAGAACTTCCATTGGGTTTTTAGGGTTTAAAATCCATTGAGCAAAGATCATGCCATCTCACCTCATTCTCTTCATTTTTATCTTCCTAATAGTTCAAACGGTGATTTGATTGGAGCTATGGTGCAAATGTTATGGCTCCCAGAAGTTTCATCATCAATTGGGGTAGAAACATCACCCGAATTATCACCTAAAATGTTTCTCAAATAATTCCTCCCTCCTTGAGAAAAAATGGTCCCCATTGCAACAATATTTTTCATCAAGTGTGGCATTTTTGTTTTGATTTGATTTCTGATGCATACTTGAAATGGACTATGCTTTATGGCACTATGTAGGGCCTGATTGTTCACCATTTCTATGTGACCATTATTCTATGGATGGAAGTCTATGAAATTCTTTAGATGTTTATCTATTTTCTTTGGATATGTTGTTTGTGTAGTCAGGGCTGCAACATCGGCCCTTTTGGATTCCTGTGGCTTGACCACCATGAGAAAAAATTTCTTGGCACTAATCAAGGAGACAAATGTAGAAGGTGGTACCTTTGGTACCATATAGCACCATGTTCCAAGAGTGAGGGTGATCCTTCAAGGTCTTGATTCATAGATGCTATGTCGATCATACATGGATGGCTAACCAAAGAGTACATCACAAGCATCCAGATTGACCACATCACATTAAACCTCATCTTGGAAAGGTTTTATTGCATATGAGAGAAGACATTGTTGGGTGACATGGAGGTTTCTCCCTGGACTCAACCATCCAATACTGTATGGCTTTAGGTGAGGCTTCATGGACAAATTTAGGATTTTCACAACATTAGCAGAGATTAAATTCTTTTGACTCCCATTATCAAGAATGAAATGCAAAGGCTTACCTTTCACCCATAAATTAGAGTCAAACAACCTTTCCTTGTCATCTAGCCTCTCTTCGTGGGTCTATGATGAAGTAATGATGGCATTAGGCTCAACATCTACAATCTCTTCTGTATCCTCTTTCACTATAGGTTATGTATTAGGTAGAGTATTAGATTTTGATAATTATGACTTAGAAAGCATGGACTTGATAGCTCAACATTCTTCTTTGGAGTGTGTTCCAGATTTTTGGTAATCACACCATTTCTTAGTCTTCCCTTCCTTTTGCTTCCAATTTTGACCCCATGTTTGACCTCCTTTTTCACTTTTCCATTTTGAAGGCTGACTCTCTATATTCATTCTTCCATGCTTATGATCAATCTTCATCATGAACTTTTATACCTCATCAATGGTTTCCAAATTGAAGAGTTTCATTTAACTCCATATATACCATTATATTCCACCATGATATTTGAGAACCTTATGTTTCTTACTTTCCTAGATGCCCAATATTGTAGATAGAGAATGAAAAATGTCAGTGTAATCTTTAATAGATTGTTCCTTACCTTGGCAACATTATTGGCACTCTATATACAGATCATCATATGCTCCAATGGGGTAGTATTCTTCCTTTATAGCTTCTATGAAATCATCCTAGGTAGGTTCCACCTTAAGGCTAATATCATCCATATTGAATCTCTTCTTATACACTTCCCACCAATTTTTGACAGGCAATGATGCTTTTAAAAGAGAAAAAGTGATCTTCTCTTTATCGATGAATTTATTTATTAAAAAATATGAATATAATTGATCTAACCAATTTTATACTACATCAGCATTGATTTTGCCTTCAAATATAGGGATATCAAAATTCACCTAAACCTTGAAGGGTGTTGGGGCACTAAAATGATGTGGGAGTGTAGATGAGGAGCTAGAATTTCCCATGGAGATTTTTTGGAGAATTTGGGTGAATTGTTATTTCATATGTGCTTATTATTGTTATAGGGATTCATTCACCATTTCCTTCAAAGTATTGGATGTCTCAGTGTTATCTACCATTTGAGGTTGTTTGGAGTGAATAGGTGGATAGTCTGTTGGTTCTATTTTCCACCCAAGCTTCTTGTAATTTGACCTTATCCTCAAGATCATACATTGTAAAGACAAACTAATCTGATACCACTAATCCAAAACTTAGAAGCTTTGGTTGAAAGATAATTCAAGAAATAAGAACAACATAATAACAATAGTTCTATCTTTGAGAAGAGATGTTTTATTCATCAAAATTTGTAGATCCAAACACATGCTTATCTCTAAGAAGAGATGTATGATTTCCCTTTTAGGTTACATCTTCATTTATACACATTTTGAAGGTAGGAGGATGTGGAAGGTCACCAATATTGAGGGAGATCAATTGGTTTTATTTCCACGATTTACAACAATATAGAATTTGAGGAATTACTATTTTTAGAAACATACTATTTTTAAATTGCACTACTAAAATTTAAATTTAGTGCACTTCCATTGAGTTTTCAAGGGTCAAAACCTATCGATCAGATCTCATTCCAACTCACCACATTCTACTCATTCTTAGATTTCTAATGGTTTAAATGGTGAGTCCATTAGAGCTACTATGCAAAATTTATGGCTCTCAGAAGTTCTATCATCAATTGGGGTAAAACTGTCATCTGAATTATCACCTGAAATGTTGATCAGAAAAATGTCATCATATGATTTAGAGAAAAAGTGAAAAAATGTATTATTGTTAAAAAATTATTGAGATCACTAACTCGTAAGTTTAACTCTAAGGTGTCTATGGTAGAAGATATGTAATATTTTGACAAGCTAGAAATGGATGGGCTTCATGGCATTTTGACTACCTATAAGATGAGAACTAATGAAGAAAGACATACCAAGCAGGAAGTATCTTTCAAATTTGAGAATAATTCAAAATCTAAGAAGGACAAATATAAGCAATGCTCAGATATTGATGATGATTAATTAATATCCATGTTTTCAATGAAGTTTAAGTTTGGATATGTTAGGTACAAATATAAATTACCATTCAAATGTATCAATTGTGGCAGGATTGGTCACTTTTAATATAAATTTCCTAAAAAGGATAAATTTGAGCATGATGAATAATATGATGAACATCATGGAGATGAAAAGGAAACCTTTACAGCTAATAAAAACCAAAAAAGAGTTCAAAATTTATGAAGGTAAGAAAGCAACTTTCAAAAATAAGAGAAGATTCTACACTAAAGAGAATAACTCTTCTGATGTATGTGACTCAATTGAATCTGATAGTGATGATGGTAGTAATGAATTTGAACATGACAATAGTGAAACATTTTTCATGGCCATAGAATCAAACAATGAGGTTTTCTCAAATGGGAAAGTCCTTATGGTTGATGTAAAATCAAATGAAAAAGAAGAAGAAGTGAATCTCGAGGCATAATTGGTTAGTGCCATAGAGTATTTAAAGTTATAAAGGATAAATAATCACAAACTAAAATCATTAGATAAGGACTATGAGGTGTAGATTGACTTGTTTGAGGAAAGGTTGAGTAATAACTCTAAGGAGTATGATGAGATCATTAGTCAAGTTGAGGCACAGATGGAGGTATTCAATGCAAGACTAAAGACTAAAGAGGAAGAATGCATAAAGTATGAAACTAAAGTAGAATCCCTAAAATATAAGTTATATTAATCATCTAGCAAGGTGAAGATATTTTTGATTTTTTAAAAGAACACTAAGTCTCTAGATGATATCTTGAATAATCAAAAGTCTAGAAGTGACAAAACATGTGTTGGTTTTAAAGAAGACCAAAAGGAGGCACACTAAGTCAAGGAGAAGATTGTTAAAGAAAATAAAGTTGACATGATAAGACCTATCAAATAACCTAATGTTATAAGGTATTCTAGTTATTTTAATGGTTACTATTTTATATGTAATTAATTTTGTCATAGAGAAAGAGAATGTTAAAGACCCTTCAAGAATGAGTAATCATGGAACTATGGAAGGAATCACAATTCATATTAGTAGAATGATATGTATAGGCTGGTTTGTTACAACTATCATAATATGGGACATATTTCAATATTTTATCCTTAAAAAGTTTGAAGGTCATCAAGTCAACATAGGACGTTTGAATCCACTAGAGTGCAATAAAGAAAGCAAATTAATTTAAAGAAACCAAAGGTATTAAAGATAATTCACGAATAGTCTAAAATATCGAGTGGAATGCTTGTTATGATTTAGAATGCCTCAAGTGTGAAATCATGTTAGGAATGTCTATTATTAGCTCACATTGATGATCAAATGGTTGATGATGAGATCAATCCTATAGTGCCAATCAAGCCCAAAATGTTATTGAAAAACAATCAATCTTGTGAGAGCATGGAGATATGGGAATATCCGAAGTTCATGGTGTTTTATCTCCTTATGAAAATGGGTATCTTAATTATGCTTCATGGAGATATTAGAAGCATGAGGTTGAAGTGAAACAAGGTTTTATCTTGAGAATATTCCAAGTTGTTTGTGTTTCAAGAAAGGAGATGAAGATGGATATTATCCATTCCTGTATTGGTAGCTCTAAGGTTTGAAGTGTAATAGGTGGTATGATGAAAGATCTAAGGTCAACATCATGTATTTGAGGTCAAAGTGTAGTCAATTGGTTTATGAGAGGTAAGCTTATTTATATCTATTTATGTGAGTAATTGAGCTTGATCTATGTTAATAAAGGGTATTAGAGTCAAGATGCTCGAAGAAAGATGAGGATAGTTTGAGATTCCTATTTACTCATGTGTTAAACTATTTAGACAAAGGGGGAGTCTCTAATTCTATAGTTAGTATCAAAAGTGTGGTAGCCTATTTGTGATAAAGAGTTTGATCTTCTTAATCATGTCAAGGAAGGTAAGTGATCTTGAGTTAGTAGTTAATTTAAAGGAAATATGCTTGGTCCAAGGGGGAGCTTGGTAGTTTTGAGTTCTTTGTCAAGAGAGTGCTTGATTTTTATATTAGAATAGAGGTATGCATGGAGTTAATGGGAGCATGTGTCTGTGACACTTCAAAGATTTTATTTATTTAGTATTTTGGTTGCTAAGAGTGTGATCCAAATAATTGTCGACATCACTTTGTCATTTATGTTGAAGGGGGAGAAATACTGGTATGGGGAGATAAGGATGATCAATTTTTGGTATGGTTTTCCATTAATGACAAAGGGGGATATTTTTTAGCATTGTCTATGTTGTTGAGAACCATTGTCATTGATGTCAAGGTTGATATCATTTCATGTCAAGGTTGATGCCATTGATATCAATATGCATGGTGTGTAGAGTATGAGCTTATATGCCTGATATGAGGACTAGGCATAGAACATAGTGAGCTACAAAGATCCTTAGTCGAGCTATGAAGATATGTCAGGTAGATCCATAGACATTCTATAAAAGTTCATTGATGTCAAGATGCATGGTGTGTGGGTATGAACATGTATTCTTGATATGAAGAATCATTATAGAACACATTAAGATATGAATATCCTTATTTGAGCTCTGAATATCTATCAGGTAGCTCTGAAGACATTTTGTCAAATCTCCACAGATCCACCCAAGTAGCTCTAAAGATTTACGTAAAATGATCCAAAGATACTCCATCAAGCTATGAAGATGTTCTATTGAAGATCTAAATAATAGGATGTTTTAGGTTACTTGAGTAGGTATATGAGGTGATGTATTACTCAAGAGAATGCAAAGGTAAGCTTATAGGGCTAAGGCCTTTAGCTCAAATCTTTAACTAGACTAGTTCTAGACCTTGTCTGACTTAATGAGGTGTTATGAGGTATTGTCAAGGTAAATGAAGGATGTTTGACATTATTTTAACATGTGAGATGTTGTTTTAGAATTTAAGTGAGGTAGAAGTAGGTTTGAAGGTCAATTTGGAGGCCTAATATAACTTGTAGATTAAATCCTAAAGATGGAAGATAGAAAGCATGGCATAATGGGGTATAAAGTTTAGTTTCCAAGGCAAGTATGCACAGGTGAGATTTTTCATATGTGTGATATGTTATCCTACATGTATTCAAGAAGTTTTTTTAGAAGCACAACCATTGAGTGGGGGGGTGAATTAGTGAGCCCAAATAATCCAACTTTAAATTTCAATACTTTCAAACTCTTAATGAATTATCACAAGCATACATATCATTCATAAAAATTAACAAGAGAGATAATTCAAGATTAATCACATAACACGACATACGTGGGAAACCTTCTTGAAGGATAAAACCCACAAGAACCTGCAATAAGACTCCTATCTTATAAAACAAGAGCCAATTTATACCATCATCAAATGATAAAGAAAACTACCATCTATTATTTTAGTGAGACTGCAATCCGACAAGGAGCTACTACACCTAATTTTAGTGAGACAAGAAATACAACAAGGAGTTTCTAAATTTGATTTTAGTGAGACAATAAATCCCATAAGGAGTTGTTACACCTATCTAGCTAAACTACAATAACAACTTAACCTTTATCAAGTTTCACCATGTAAGGAGGAACAATCCCCTTATATGTTGATCTTACACAATAACACCTTTGAATAAATCCACTATTTAATTGATGTCTTCAGCACCTAATGATGGAATTATGATTATCACTATTCACCTTTGGCAAAAACTCTATCACGAGATCAATAACATGACTAAAAATTCATACGCACAATCCTCAATATGCACTACTCATCACCCAACTACTAGACACACTCACTCTCTTCTGCTTTCATTCACTCCTCAGCTCTTCACTTTAATGCTTAATCTTCACATACACAAGCCTCCCTTCCAAGCCTCTTGAGGATACTCACTCATTCTACCTCATCTAGGCTTAGTAGGTCCAATGACCCATATGTCTTCATATACTAACATGATTATACAATCATGATTTATCCTCTTCTCTCTTTTATTGTCCACACTTACATATACCTTCTCTTTCAAAGGTTATATCCTTCACTTGGATCCACTCACACAGTCTAGAACAAATAAGCCAACAATGCATTGTATTTATGCCACTCTATTGGTCTAGCCCATTTCAATCAACCAATATGATTTACACAGTTTTTATAACTTATAAATAGATGCTCATACATGTTACATGTAAGAACCACATATTCCATAGTTCATTTATTACCTCATTATCCCCAAACCACCATTAGGTCTTGGTGAGATTTTAAACAATTAGGCCATCATAATGACACATTACATGTGAGACTACTTAGACCACATTATTTATTTACTAGTTATTTTAACACATCACACACATCTATAATAACACCTTTCTCATTCACATATGGGTCCATGCCACCTAGAACACCAACTCAACATTTTAACCTACCAACTAGGTCTCTCTACTCTTCAGGTCTTCATACACAAAAAACATAATCTTAAACTATAAAACCAAACACTCAAAAATTTCACATATCCATATGATTAGATCATATGGGTGAAATATTATGGACTTATGATACATATCCATGTGTTTTAGAGACTTCAACATAGTTTCTAATTACTCAAAACAACAAACTTAAAAATGACCACTCAGAGTGGTCATATACTATTAAAATATAGTCAAGCTATTTTAACTCTCCATATCTGATCAGGATAATACTATGATAAACAATGCATTTTCATAATCCTTAGAGACTTATATAACATCTCCATTCTCATTTTATTCTTCAAATATACTTATAACACCTTCAAATTTATTCTACAACATGGTCACTCAAACTCCTAATCTATTCAACAAATATAGTTAACTTATACATCTTTGTTCATATATAATATAGGTTGGTAAAAAATCCAAAGATCATACATAACATACTCATGGAGATACAACACTACCAAATATTTAAGTCATCATGAGACATTGAAATACCATCTGAACAAGCTCAAATAACCTTCTCAGGTCACTTACAGACAAACATCAAACACGTAGTCAACTTTAGAGCTTACTAACTTCAATTATATAAAAATTTATATCTTATAACTAGGTCAATATATATGTGCCATAGAATCCTCCACAAATTTTATTTTTTACTTCATTCGAAAATTTATCCTGGATCAAAAGTTATTATCAAATTATAGAGAACTAATTATTATCTTTGAAAAATTCAAATATTTAAATGTCAATGGTCATAGTTAAACCTCAACCACTTTGATATCATATCATGCCATCACTTAGCTTGGCTAATCACAATACATCAATATTATTTCAATGATATTGAACTTTAACCATGTTAAAAATTGAATAGGTTAACCACTTTGACTTAATATGCTCCATCAATCTCATTCAGTACAAACATCTGCTCATCATTGATCTTTACCCTTTACCTTTGCTTAGGCATTGAACATTGAGAACATCTATCCATCTCATAGATTACTAACATCTTAGAGAAAATTCACTCTATTTATCTCATTGAGATATTCTTGAGCTTTACCTTGTGTAAAATTGATCAGGTATGGGGACTTCTATAATGTGCTTAGAAGACCAACATTGCTCCTTAATAACTTCTACGCTTTGATCGATGATCTAAAATTTTGACCATATAATATCCTCACATAGGATAATACATCCATATAAAAAAATTCTCTTATAATATTCTCTCATGTGATATATATCACCATTAATCTGCTCACTCAGATTTTTCTTCCACAGAGCCAATTATTACAAGACCTACCTAGGAAGCCAACTTTAAACATGCATAACTTCTGATTCGCTTCATCACATGATCTAAATTTTAATAAAAATTAACTAGGATAAAATTTTAATAAACCCATATGACCAATTCCTTATAAAAATTCCATGTGTGCAAAATATAGCTTCTTCAATATGCTTACTTGGGATTTTATTAACATATGCAAATTTAACTATGGGAATATACTATCAAAATGCCTAAGAACCTAAATTTGCACAATCATATATTTTATTTCACTTATTTAGATGAGATAAAACTTAGTTCATATAAAATTGGAACAAATTTTACCACAACCATGTGACCAACTCCCCTTGACTCATTAACAAGTGGTAAAAACGACAACATCAAACTGCTTACTCAGATTTTCTACTACTAAACCAAAATGTCTAGATGAAACCAATGAAATACCATATGATATACAATCACTTCCATACTATTTATAATAATCCTTGATACCCAATATGGTCTATTCAACATGTCCATACTAATAATATCAACCATTAAATACCTCATTTAGTCAAACACTAAAGAACCATGTAGGAACATTGAGGCTCATTAAAGTGCATTTTTTCATTTTCATTATAGAACACATGACACCTCATCAACATCCTTGATCAATTTGGAGACATCATTGACAAACCTCAAACAATCTCCCCCTTTTTCATTGATATCGAACACAAATACAAAGCTTATGTTGAGACTCTATCTCTCTCTTTAGGTTTTTTCTCCCCCCTTTGACACAATGATAAAGTGGGCTAATTTTTTGATCCTATGGACCAAAAAAGACTTGAAGTAACAATAATAAAAAATCCCCTTAACAAAGACTTGAAGTAACAATAGGAAGATACCATCTATGAGAGATGATACAAAATCCCGTTAATATTGAGAAAAACTCTTCTCACCTTGATCTTCTTAAACATGCTCCAAGACTACAATCTTCTGATCATACAAAGCTTCTATGAAGTTAAGATATTCATGAAAAACAAAAATTTCATGAACCTACTTTGAAAACATAAAGGAATCCCCCTAATTCACTTGATATTAGGCACCTTTTCTTTGATAAGATTCATACCATCTCCAATAATGATGAATCAATACAATTGCTCGCATACGTTCTCTCTTAGTTTTAACTACATAATCCTCTGATCCTTTAACCTGACCAATTATAATGTTCCCCCTTTGTTTATGCATGAGGATTCAAAACATTTTCAAAGATATTGACTTTTTTTTATCAATTCATCATCACAAACTACTTGAATTATCATCTATAGTAGACAACATAACATCTTCAACATGATTAAAGTATCTCACATATGATCCCCCTCACATCATGCATAACTCCTCAAGCCATTCAAACTTACTTATTTAGTTCCCATAACTCCATAGCATACATAACTTGTCATCTATAAAACTTAGAGACCTTCTTCATGATATTAAATAAATGATAACACAATCTCCTTATCCTTCATATAAACCTAGTCTTATAGTCTTTGATCTATAAAAATTGATAGGTTCATACCTTCAGGACCAAGAACATTGAACATATATTGAGAACACTTAAACAAGATCAACATACCTTTATATGAAATAAAATATATTTAAACCTTGTCATCCTTGATTAGAAATGTAGAAACTTCCATTCCCTTGACACATAAGTTTTCCAACAACAAAGTCCTTCACAGTAAGCTAACAGATATTCTCATGACCTTTCTTATCTTGAAACATTAATAAAATCCAAACCAACATCCACCATGCTTCTTCTTTCTATAAAGTGTCTCCTTGAATCTTAGAGAGAGACACCCCTTTTGACATAGTGAGACTAAATGTCCCAAAACTCTAGAGACTCCCATATGCAAATACATTTCTCTCACTTGCAAACCTAATTGACATTGAATGGATTCTTGACTTCATTCTTTTCTTAAAAATTTTCAATAAATGAAATCAACAAAAACACTTGACTTTCCTTCATGTATAACATGGAAAATAAACCATATTTGGTCTCAATCTAATATTTCCTGATAGGCTTAGTTTTTCATACCCATTCGTGACCTCTTCCTTGCACACTAAGAGATCGATCGACCTTATTTTGCTTTGGGAACTCATTCAAAATGTTTTTGTAATACCTAGAAATGTGACCAACTCTATGACGTATAAAACAAATAAGATCATCCATTCCTTTTTCTTGATGATGATTGTGATCTTCCTTTTCTATGTAGATTGAAGGGAAATTCTCTTGGCATTATTCTATCTTATTCATGTCTCATTCCTTATTTTATTTAGCAAGTAGTCCACCTTGATCATTATTTCCCTTCATAACCTTTGGTCTCAATACCATTGAGTGACTTTTAGGAGTATCTTTATTATTGTCAATACTTGAGTGCATCTTCAAATAATTCTTGAATAATTTAGCAATATGTCCTAGTCCATTACAATTATATCAAATAATATCATTAAACATACCTCTTTAATGATCTAAGTTATGATTTTTCCAAGACCAATTTCTTCCTTTTCCAAGGATCCATGAGAACTCATTCTTAGAACACATCTTTCTATAATCTCTTTCCCTATGACCATATTGATAACAAAAATGATGATGGACATAAATAGAATTGGCATACCTTATTGCATTGGGTTGTCTAATTGGTCTTATTTTATTATTTTTGACCTAATCTAACTTATTTTAATCTTCTCCAAGCATGATTATCTTGATAACAAATTGATCATGCTCATCCATTAATTAACCTAATTTGGTTTCCAATTGAATGATCTCATATTATTTAGCTCTTATACTTGAAATTGCATCCATTAACTGACCTCTGAGAACTTAGATAATATCGTTATCACTCTTATCTTCTTTATCCATGTCATCATTTATTCTATATGCTTTTTATATCAACTTCCCTCAAGATAACTGACTTGTGTGTAAATACCTTTGATCAATTTTCTCATCTTATGGTTCTTTTTCTCCTTTAGTTCACAAAGTGCACCCATGATCTCAGTTTGTAGGTCAACTTCCTCTTCACTATCATGGAAAATTTCTTCATCAGACATGGTGTTCTTTTTTTTGAACTCAAACTTGTCTTGGCATCTACTAGTTGAACCTTGAGATCATTGACAACATTCTCATCCTCTATGGCATCTTTCTTTAAATTACATATATGCTCTCCAATTTCCTTGATCATAGCCTTCCATTATTGATTCTCTTTCTTCAAATATTTAATCTTCCCCTAAAGGACCCTTTTTGATACCAATCACTAGAGGTACAAACACTAAGGGGGTGAGGGTTAATCAATGAGCCCAAATAATCAAACTTTAAATTTCAATCCTTTAAAACTCTTAATCAATTATCACAATAATTAATTAAGCATAATATAATTCATATCAATTAACAAGAGATACAATTCAATATTAATCACATAACACATGACATACATGGGAAACCCTCTTTTGGGATAAAACCCACTGAAACCTATAATTGGACTATTGTCCTATAAAATAATAACTAATTTAGACCATATATAAATGATCAAGGAAATACCATAACTTATTCTAGTGTTATTTCAATCCCATAAGGAGATACTACACCTGATTTTAGTGAGACATGAAATCCCACAAGGTGCTATTAGACCTAGTTTTAGTGAGATAAAAAATCTCACAAGAAGATGTTACACATGTCTAGCGATATAACAACTAGACCTTTATAAAGTTTCATACTAAAAATAGGAATATACCCTTTAGATGTTGATATTATACAACAACACCTTTTAATAACTCCACCTTTGAATTCATGTCTTCAAAACCTAATTATACAACTATGATTATCACTCTTCACCTTCGACAACAGTTCTATCACCATATCAACAACATGACTGAAAGGTCATACACATAGTCCTAAATCTAATATACTCATCACCTAACCATTGAACATACTCACTCTCTTATACTTTTCTTCGCTCTTCAACACTTCCTCTTCGCACACAAGCCTCTCTCCCAATCCTCTTAAGCATATTAACTCATTCAGCCTCTTCTAGGCTTAATATCTCCAATGACCTATGTGTCTTGCTATACCAAATTTATCAAACAAGAATGATTGATTATTTTATCTCTCTTATGTTTTTCACTTACTTATACCTTCTCTTTCAAATTTTCTCTCCTTCACTTGGCTCCACTCACACAATCTAGAACCAATAGGCCAAAAATGCCTTGTATTTATACCACTTTATTGGTATAAACCATTTTGGATAGCCAAGATGATTTACACACTTATTATAACTTTTAAATAAGTATTAATACATGTTACATGTAATAACCACATATTATATAGGTAGGCTATTACCTCATTATCCCCAAACCACCATTAGGTCTTGGTGAGACCTAAAACAATTATGCCTTCATACTCACACATTGCATGTGAGATTACTTTGACCACTTTCATCCTTTACCAATTAGTATAACACATCACACAAAAATAAAATATTACCTTCCTCACTCCCATGTGTTTCCATGCCACTTGAAACATGAAATTGACATTTGAACCTACTAATTAGGTATCCCTGCTCTTCAAGTCTTCATACACAAAAAACGTAGTCTTAAACTATAGAACCAAACACTCAAAATTTTCACATATACATATGATTATATAACATTGGTTAACTCTTATATACCTATGATACATATCCATTTTATTTAGACACTTCAACATAGGATCTATCCACTCAAAATAATAAACTCAAAAATGACCACTTAGACTGGTCATATACTATCAAAATATAGTCAAGCTATTTTGAATCTCCATATTTGATCAAGGGAATAATATGATAAAAAATTACTTATCATAAGACCTATATACTTATATAACATCTCGATTCTCATTTTCTTATTCAACTCTTCTTAGAACACCCTCAATTTGCCTTTGCAACATGGTCACTCAAACTGCTAGTGTATTCAACAAACATAGTCAGCTCTACATATTTATTCATATATAAAATAGATTGGTTAAACTTAAAAATATAATAAATAACATAATCATGTGGTATAAAACACTTAAAAATATCTAATTTATCATGAGACATTGGAATACCATCTGAACAAGTTCAAACAACCTTCTCGAGTCACTTACAAATGAATGTCAAACACATAGTGGACATTGGAGCTTAATGAATCTGTATTTATATAAATTAAGACCTTATAACCAGGATAAATGGATGGGAAATTTAATCCTCCAAAAATTTTATATTTTATATCATTATGAAATTCATCTTGGATCAAAAGTTATTAGCAAATTATAGAGCACTGGTTTTTCTCATTGTAAAATTCAAATATTTAGATGTCAATGATTACAGTTAAACCTTGACCACTTTGATATCATCTCATTTAATAACTCATCTTATCCAATCAAAATCCATTGATATTATTTTAAGTATATATAATTTTAACTATGTTAAACATCAAACATGTTGACCACTTTGACTTGCTATGCTCCATCGATCTCAATCAGTACGAACATCCACTCACCATTGATATTTATCCTTTACCTTTTATCAAGAATTAAAAATCAAGCACATATATCCATATAAATTCATAAAATATTGGATAAAATTCACTCCATTTGTCTCCTTGAGATATTTTTAAACTTTACCTTGTGAAAAATTTATCAAGTATGGGGACCTCTGCAATATACTTAGAAGACCAACTTTGCTTCTTAATAAATTCTTTTGCGCTTAGATACATGATCTAAAATTTTGAAAATATGATCTTCTCAGATAGTATAATTAATCCATATAACAATATTCTAATGGATCCTTTTAACGTGCAAGATATATTACCATTAATATACTCACTCATTTTTTTTCCACAAAGACAACTATGTCAAAACCTCCCTGGGAGGCTAACTTTGAACATGCATAACTTTTGATTCACTTCATTACATGATTTGAATTTTATAAAAACTAAAATATGATTAAATTTAACCAAGCTCATATGTTCAATTCATTTTTAAACTTCCACACATGAAAAATATATCTTCATCAATATGCTTACTCAGGTTTTCCTTGTCATATGCAAATTTGGCTATGTATGGGAATATATTGTCAAAATGCTTGAAAGCCCAACTTTGAATAAGCATATATTTTATTCCAATTCATTGGATGACCTGAAAATTAGAACATATAAACTTGGCATAAATTCAATCAAACTATATGACCAACTCCCCTTGACTCATTCACACAATGCAAAAATGATGTCATAAAACTACCTACCTAGATTTTCTGCTACTAGACCAAAAATTCTAGATGAAAACAATGAAATACTAGATGAGATTAAATCACTTCCATACTCATTATAATTACTATTGACACCGCATAGGGTCTATGAAACATGTTCATACCAAAAATATCAACCATTAAATGCATCATTGAGTCAAACACTGAACAACCATATATGAACATCGAGTCTCATTGAAGCACACTTTGTCATTATCATTATCATTTTAGCACACATGACACCTCATCAACATCCCTAATCACCTTGGAGACATCATTGAAAAACATTCAACAATCTCCCCCTTTGTCATTGATGTCAAACACTAATACAAAGCTTACGCTCAAACTCTATCTCTCTCTTCAAGTTCTTTCTCCCCCTTTAACACAATGATAAAGTGGGATAAAATTCTGATCCTATGGACCTAAGAAGACATCAAGGACAAATAAAAAGAAGGAACCATCTCTGAAAGATAATATAGACTCCCCTTAAGATTTATCAAACTTTTTCTCACCTTGAGCTTCTCAAACATGCTCCAAGACTACACTATTTTGATTATACAAAACTTCTATGAAGATAAAATATTAATGAACAATAGAAACTACATGAACTTACATTGAAAACATATAGAGGGACTCTACCTAAGTCACTTCAGCTTAGGCACATTATCTTTGAGAATCTTTAGAATATTTCTAATAATGATGAATCAATATAATTGCCTCCATACCTTCTCTCTCAGATTCAACTACACAGTCCTCTTATCCTTGAACCTGACCAATTAAAAATCTCCCCCTTTGTTTATGCATAAGGATTCAAAACATTTTCAAATCTCCTAACCTGGTTTCATGAAGTCATCATCACAACCTACTTGATTTCTCATCTGTAGTAGACAACATAACATCTTCAACATGACTAAATTATCTCACCTACTCTCCCCCTCAAATCATGCATAGCTCCTCAATCCATTCAAACTAACTATGTTAGCTACCCCTAACTCCATAACATACCCAACTTATCATCTACATAAATCAGAGACCTTCTTCATGATATCAAATAAATGATAACACAATATCCTCATCCTCCATATGAACCTAGTCTTATAGACTTTCATCAATAAATTTGAACAATAAAAATTGACAAGTTCTTACTTTCATGACCAAGAACATTGAACATACCTTGAGCACACTTTAACATGATTAAATTTCCTTTCTATACAATATAATATATTGAAACTTCATCATCTTGATTAGACACATGAAAAATTCCATTCCCTTGACATACAAGTCCACCAAAAATAAAGTGATTCACATAAAGCCAACACATTTTTTCATGAAATTTATTATCCTATAAATTCAATCAAGTCCCAACCAACATCCACCATGCTTCATTTTTTTGTAAAGCATTTCCTTGAATCTTAGAGAGAGACACCCCTTTTGACATAGTGAGACTAAAAGTCCCAAAACTCTAGAAACTCTTATATCTCCATATGTTTCACTAACTTGTAGTCCTACTTGACTTTTAATGGATGATTGACTTCATTATTTTCTTCATATTTGTAAATAAATGTAGTCAACATAAAATCTTGACTTACCTTCATGTATAACATGGCAAATAAACCATCTTTTGTCTCAGTCTGATCTCTCCTAATAGGTTTAGGTTTCCATACCCATTTTTTATTTCTTCGTTGCACACTAGGATCTTGATACACCCTATTTTTATTTTGGAACTCTTTTAACATGTTATTTTAGTACCTAGCAATATGACCGACTCTTTGACATCTGAAACAAACAAGATCATTCATACCTTTTGCTTGATGATGATTTTGATCTTCCTTTTCTATCTAGATAGAAGACAAATTCTCTTGGAATTCCTATATCTTCTTCATGTCTCATTCCTTATTTACTATAGTAGGAAGTCCACCATGATCATGATTATCCTTCATATCCTTTGGCCTTAATACCATTGAGTGACTTTTAGGAGCATATTTCTTCTTATCAATACTTGAGTGCATCTTCAAACTATTCTTGCAAAATTTGACAATATGTCCTACTCTATTATAAATATAGAAAAAAACATCATTGAACATACCTTTTCAATGATCTACATTATGGTTTCTCCAATATCAATTTCTAATTATTCCAAGGATCCATGAGAACTCATTCTTATAACCCATCTTTCTACAATCTCTTGCCCTATGGCCATATTGATAGCAAAAGTGAAAATGGCCATGAAAAGAACTGACATACCTTATTACATTGGGTTATCTAACTGGTGTTCTTTCATTGCTCTTGATCTGATTTGACTGATTTTGATCTTATTCAAACATGCTTATCTTAGTAATAAATTTCTCGTGCTCATCCATCAATGAACCTAGCTTGGTTTCCAATTAATTTTTTTCATCCTCTTTAGCTCTTATACATAAAATTACAAGCATTAACTGATGTCTAAGAACTTGGATAGTCTCCTTATCACTCTTAGCTTCTTTATCCATGCCATCCTTTATTCTACATTATTGATCTATCAAAATGACCTCAAGATAATTAACTTATGATTGAATACCTTTTATCATATTTCTCATCTTATAGTTCTTCTTTTGCTCCTTCAGTTCACAAACTATACCCATGAGCTCAATATCTATAACAACTTCTTATTCACTATCATGGAAAATTTCTTCATCACACATTATGTCCTTTTATTTTGAACTCAAAATTGTTTTGGCATCTACTAGCAGAACCTTGAGATCATTCAAAACATTCTAATCCTCTTTGACATCTTTTTTCAAAGTACATATCTACCCTTCAAGTGCCTTGATCACATCTTTCCACTATTGATTCTCTTTCTTCAACGGTTAATCCATCTTTGTACCTACTTAGAATCTCCTTCAAGTTGTTTAGACTTTCTTCTAAGGACTTGTTTTGATACCAATTTTTATAGGTATAATGACTGAGAGTGGGGGGTGAATTAGTGAGCCCAAATAATCCAACTTAAAATTTAAATCCTTTTAAACTATTATCACAAGCATTCATGAAGCATACATATCATTAATAGTAATGAACAAGAGATACACTTCAAGATAAATCAAATAACACATGACATATGTGGGAAACCCTCTTGGGAGAGAAAACCCACTAGAACCTATAATTAGACAACTGTCTTATAAAACAAGAACTAATTTACACCATTTGCAAATGATCAAGGAACTACCATCCCTTATTTTAGTTACGCGACAATCCCATAAGGAGATATTGTACCTAATTTTAATGAGATAATAAATCCCACAAGGAGTTTCTACACCTAGTTTTAGTGAGATAATAAATCCCACAAGGAGCTATTACACCTATCTAGCTGAGTTGCCACAATAAATAGACCTTTAACAAGTTCACCTTACAAGGAGGAATAAACCCCGTAGATTTTGAGCTTCCAAGACATCACCTTTAAACAAATCCACTTTTGAATTGAAGTCTTCAACACATGATGATAGAAATATAATTATCATTCTTCACCCTCAGTAATATCTTTGTCACCACATCAACAACATGACCAAAATGTCATACACACAATCCTCAATCTTCTATGTTCATCACCCAACCACTAGAAATTATCACTCTCTTATGATTTCCTTCACTCCTCAACTCTTCACTTCAATGCATACTCTTCACACACACACACACAAGCCTCTCTCCCAAGCCTCTTGAGCATACTCACTCATTCTACCTCTCCTAAGATTAATAGGTCCAATGACCTATGTGTCCTCCTGTACCAACTTGATCAGACAAGCATTACTAATCCTCTTCTTTCTATGATGGTACTCACTGACCTATACCTTATTTTTCAAAGGTTCTCTCCTTCACTTGGCTCCACTCAAATATTCTATAAAAAATAAGCCAATAATTCCTTATATTTATACCACTCTCTTAGTCTAACCCATTTTGGTTGACCAAGATGATTTCCACACTTATTCTACCTTTGAAATAGGTCCTCATACATGTTACATATAAGAACCACATTTTTCATTGGTTAGCTAGTAACTCATTAGTCCCAAACCACCATTAGGTCTTTGTGAGACCTAAAATAGTTAGGCCTTCATACTAAAACATTACATTTGACAATACTTAGACCACATTCATTGATGATCCCCATAAATGTCTTGTTTTTGTTTCCATCTATTGTACTTATCTTGCTAGACAACCATGCTTTTGAACACTTTTCCATATAGTTTCCTAATTTCATAAGTCATATAGGATTATGTTTCTATACTCTTTGAAATATCTGAAATTATGTATTAAAATTAAATATATGATGATTATCTATTGGTTTAGGACACGTTTTTATAATGTGTGTTAAGGATGTTTTGGAGAGATAGGTATGTAACATGGAACTTCCTACAGTAAAGGAATCTTATTACACAGACCATCCTATAGCCACTATATGACCAAAGTCCTAGATCAACATATTTTGATTATCTTCCAACTGACTTTTAGAAATGAATCTAACCTCCATGGATCTCAATAAAGAAGTGGTTGAAGCATCAAATAACCTTTTTTATTCTATAACAATATTATAGAATTCCTATGAATGATGACTTTAGGGAAAGTAACCAATTTTGATTATCCTAAATTGAATGTATCATAGAATACAATGTGTATATTATTTTGCATTAAAAAATCTCCTCTATGGTATATAAATATGTAGTAGCAGAGTTGATAGATAGTAGATGTTGATTACATATTATCATAAGTACATTTTATCGCGCATCAATTATTGTAACTTTCTATAGCAATTCTTGTTGTAGTTTTAGTTAACATGAAAAAGCATTTATGAGTTAAATTAAGTGTTGTGAGAGGAAGGATTGAAGCTAAAATATAGGATGAAGGAACCCCTTTGAGAGCCTTACAACAACAATCCAACCAATTTTAATGGCTAATAATGTTATTTGATTTCTTTTTGCATTATGTGATTTTATTCTAAATTATGTGATTTACATTCTTATATTTATTTAACGAATCTTCCAAAACATAAGCATTTATTTCATATTATTTTATTTATGTTTTATTTCAAGCAATTCATTTATTGCACTTCAACATCTTAGATATAACTAGAAAAATGTCAAATTAGAGATTGAGTGTGCTTATATAGTGACATCATCTTATCAATTCTATGTCTTTATGTTGACATCTAAATGAGGTAGAAGGTATAGGTCTATGGTGACTCTTGTTCTCCATTTTTGTCAAGATAATTACATCCAATTTTTAATCAATTGCTAGTCATTTTTAGCACTATTGTCAGGGAAGGGTGTCACACTCTTATAATCTTCAATCTTGATAGAAATTATTTCTAGATGCTTAATATTTTTATTTCCAAATATTTAGATTATTTAGATTAAGGATTTCCTACTTTTATAGTTTAAATTTCCCTTTTTTAAAGTAAGATAGCGGAGATTTCAAAAAACCCCATATTACTAACCCTTTGTAGGCAAGGTGGGCAAAAAGGTTTTAAAAAAGTGGTTGATGTATGCAAAGTGAAGGGGACTATTTAGGAATATTTTTGCTTGAATCATTGAAAATTGTTTCAAGATTGGATATTCATTCTATAATAACTAAGGAAAATGAAGTAATTCTTGAATATCACTCACAGTTGTTAATAGAAAAGGTAGAGAAGTAAGAATTTTTTGTTGGACTAGTAGCACAAGTTGGATACCTTAAAGAGGTTCACACCCCTTGAAGTGACCCACATGCACCACCTCTAAGAATTCCCACCTTATTACCTCATACTCAGGAATCTAAAGATTTCTTCCCTTCGTCACCCAAATTTTTTTCTAAGGAAGCATTCAAAGCTATTCTTACCCCTAGATGAAACACTAGTCTAATAAAATCTTCCAATTTAGAGAGACTCTTTATCGAGACACTAGTGGAATATTTTGAAACCTCCACACCATCACCATTGTATAGGAAGCCATACATTCCTAAGAAAAAATACAAAGCCTCCATCTTCTACAACCCAAGAAATAAAATATTTGATAGTAATTTTGATCATTGGGTAACAACAACCTCCTGTCTACTAACATAAAGAGTATTCATAGGGGATCATGAGGAAGAAAACACTTCCAATGAGTCTACTAATTTTAAATTTTATATCTTTACTCTTGATGAAAATGCACCCATGAAAATTATCCCTCACTCTTCCCTCCCTACATTTAGAGGAAAAGAGTCTAAATATCTAGATAAATTTCTTTTTGAGTTTGACATCTTATGCCATAACTATGATTATAATCAAGATGCTCGGAAACTCAAACTGCTTCTAACAACACTCAAAGATGCATAATTTAGATGGTTAATGGGACTTGAAAAATATGTCATTTTTACTTGGAAATAAATGAAGGAGAAGTTTTTAATGAAATACCAATACTATTTTAGGGGTAAAAAATATAAGAGAGATGACATATTCCAAATGACACAAGTTGATGATGAGTCATTAGAAGAATATATGGAAAGATTTGTATTCATCTTGAAAAAATACAAATAGATTACAATGGATAAGGAATAAATCAAGTTGATATTCCTTGAATGGATTAGAGAAGATTTTATGGAAGCACTAGATCTAATATTTGGTGGTGATGTTTCTACATTACCATTTGATGAACTAATAGTTCTATGTACAAACTATTCTAGATCAACCATGAACAAAAGTAGAGGCATAACCTTTCTTGTAGCATCTATTATATTAATATATAAAGGTGAAGTTACTAACCTAATTTAGGACATGAAACAAGATATTAATAGTCACCTAGCTACTCAACTTTATACATTACATACATGAAGGAAGCAAGAAGAAACCAAAAAATCCTTAGCTACCTATTACCTTGAATGTAGAAAGAAAAAAGTGGATTACATAAGTCATTCTATGAAATCTCAGGTAAATATCATAACTAAGGAGAATCCTAAAATAGTGGAGCTACATGCCATAGAAAAGATGAGAATCATGTGTTTTTTGTGTCTCAATAGAAATCATTTATACAAAGATCAGGTATGTCATCAAACTCTATGTTTGCAAATTCTCAATTATTAAATAATCCTCAATATGATTCTTGGATGAATGCTCCCAATCAAAATTGGTCTCAAAAAAATTGGTAACTATCCCAAAATCATTTATGGATGTAATAAAATAAATAATAACCTCAACTGAAGCAATTCTAAAGCTAGCAATGGTTTTATCCCTCTACTCCATGGAAATAACAATGGATAGGTAATCAAGGCTTTCCCTAGCAAATGAAACAACCAAAAAAACAATAGGCCATAATGTTAGAAACTTAGTAACCTATTCAAACCACTCAATTATCTACCCAAGCTATCCCCAATCCTACTAATAAGTTGGTTCAACTGACACAATCCATTGAAATAATGCAATATCCAACATATACCTTGGATTTTAATCAAGTTAAACTTTGCTCAGGTCATGTTCTTCCACAACCTACCTCACCCATAATCATAGAACACTTTTAACCAAATCTAATCCATACTAATCCATAGCCACTCATGGCCAGTCATGAGCCAAGTCCATCTAAAAATAAATAAAAATCCTCCTTTTTAGAGAGATTAAACATATCGTGTCCTTAATGAGAGCCTAAATTTGATATTTAAAGACAACTCAAGAATGTGTGCATAAAAATCCCACTATTTTCATCAATAAAGGATGTTACTATCTATAATAAATCTTTTAGAGAGTTATGTTAAAAAAATTAGGAAGAAAGAAGAAGGATCCTAAAATAGTCCAGGACATTGGCTAACTAGCAAATATTATGTTGATAAATATAGTTCCCCTAAAATATTTTGATATGGGAAGTCATATAGTTAATTTTAGCATCCATAACCAACTCATCTCCAATATTTTAATTGACTGGGGGAAACCATCAACATGATAACCATGGAGACCATGCAACAAATAAAACTTAACACTCTCTATCTAAAACCCACCATCCTCTAGATGGTTCATAGATCAATTGTTAAGCCTAAAGGGATAGTTGAGGACCTTGTTATCACTATATATTCTTGGCAATATCCAACAAATTTTACTATCCTATAGCCAAAGAGAAACTTGGGGGGTTATCCTTTCATCCTTTGCCACCCATGGTTGGCTACCATTTATGCTTTTATTGGCTATAGGTTAGGAAGAAATCTAATTTCTAATTGAAATGACACCAATAAATTGGTGTTGTATCCACTAGCTTATCCTTCCCTAAATGATGGACCAATCCCTTGGATTTATGATTTTTAATAAGTTGTCTCCTTGTAGACTCTCTTCACAATTGACCAGAGTCCACCTTTATAGGCCTAAGAAGAAGACAATGTCCTTATTGGTATCCTACAAAACACCTATAGATAGGATCCTATAGCCACCAACCTTTGGAACGTACACCATTCCCTCTTAAGAATACCTTTCTTGAGAATGATTTTTCTGAAACCACAAGTGACATTTGGATATTCCATCAATTACTTCCCTATCAATGTAGTTATGCTCCTTTAATCACCAACATAGAGACCATTCTTTCTTTTTAAAAAAAATTAGACAATCTACCAAAATAAACTCTCAACATGAGAACTTCCTTAATACCCTATCAAGAAAGTTAGTTCATTACAATGTTGAAAAGGCACACATTATCATTTTCCTAGGATTACCATGATATGAGAGGAATACCCCCAAATTTATTCATGCATCACATTTATATTAAATAAGAATGCATACATATTCACCAACCCCAATTATGAATGAATCCTATCGTCAAAGACATTATCAAAACTAAGTTGTAAAAACTCTTGGATGTAGGATTTGTTTATCCTATTTTACATAACCAGTGGATCTCACCCTATTCATTATCCTTTCATCCTTTGCCACCCATGGTTGGCTACCATTGATGCTTTTATTGGCTATAGGTTAGGAAGAACTCTAATTTCTAATTGAAATAAAACCAATAAATTGGTGTTGTATCCACTAGCTTATCCTTCCCTAAATGATGGACCAATCCCTTGGATTTATGATTTTTAATAAGTTGTCTCCCTGTAGACTCTCTTCACAATTGACCAGAATCCACCTTTATAGGCTTAAGAAGAAGACACTATCCTTACTAGTATCCTACAAAACACCTATCGATAGGCTCCTATAGCCACCAACTTTTGGAACGTACACCATTCCCTCTTAAGAATACCTTTCTCGAGAATGATTCTTCTGAAACCACAAGTGACATTTGGATAATTCATCAATTAATTCCCCATCAATGCAGTTATGCTCCTTTCATCACCAAAATAGAGACAATGCTTTCTTTTTAAAAAAAAGTAGACATTCTACCAAAAAAAACTCTCAACATGAGAACTTCCTTAATACCCTAGCAAGAAAGTTAGTTCATTACAATGTTGAAAAGGCACACAATATCATTTTCCTAGGATTACCATGATATGAGAGGAATACCCACAAATTTATTCATGCATCACATTTATATTAAATAAGAATGCATACATATTCACCAACCCCAATGATGAATGAATCCTATAGTCAAAGACATTATCAAAACTAATTTGTAAAAACTCTTGGATGTAGGATTTGTTTATCCTATTTTAGATAGCCAGTGGGTCTCACCCTAGACATTATCCTTTCATCCTTTGCCACCCATGGTTGGCTACCATTGATGGTTTTATTGGCTACATGTTAGGAATAACTCTAATTTCTAATTGAAATGACACCAATAAATTGATGTTTTATCCACTAGCTTATCCTTCCCTAAATGATGGACCAATCCCTTAGATTTATGATTTTTAATAAGTTGTTTCCTTGGAGACTCTCTTCACAATTGACTAGAATCCACCTTTATAGGCCTAAGAAGAAGACATTGTCCTTACTGGTATCCTACAAAACACCTATCGATAGGATCCTAGAGCCACCAACCTTTGGAGCATATAACATTCCCTCTTAAGAATACCTTTCTTGAGAATGATTTTTTTGAAACCACAAGTGACATTTGGATATTCCATCAATTAATTCCCCATAAATGTAGTTATGTTACTTTAATCACAAATGTAGAGAACATGCTTTCTTATAAAAAAAAGTAGACATCCTACCAAAAGAAACTCTCAACATGAGAACTTCCTTAATACCCTAGCAAGAAAGTTAATTACAATGTTGAGAAGGCACACAATATCATTTTCCTAGGATTACCATGATATGAGAGGAATACCCCCAAATTTATTCGTGAATCACATTTATATTAAATAAGAATGCATACATATTCACCAACCCCAATGATGAATGAATCGTATAGTCAAAGACGTTGTCAAAACTAAGTTGTAAAAACTCTTGGATGTAGGATTTATTTATCCTATTTTAGATAGCTAGTGGATCTCCCCGTAGTAATTATCCCTAAAAAAAGGGGTAAATGGCATATTTTCATTGACTACTAATATTTTAATGCTTTTATTAGGAAGGATCACTTTCCCCTTCCATTTATTTATCAAGTGTTGGATACATTATCAGGATAAAAGTACTTTTCCTTCCCAGATGGATAGAGTAGTTATGATAAAATATGAACTACTCCATAACACCAAGACAAAACCACTTTTGCTTAACTTTGGGGAACCTATGCCTATGTCATCTTTCCATTTGGTCTTTATAATGCCTCAACTACTTTTTGAAGGGCTATGTTGAACATATTTTATGATATCTTCCATGACTGTGTTCAGATCTACATGGATGATTTCACTTTCTATGCATAGACATTAAAAGAAATGTTGACCAACCTAGAGGAAGTTCTATAATGCTACCAGGACCACCAATTATCTCTAATCAATGAAAAATTCTATATGCTTATGACTAAAAGGATTGTGTTTGGGCATCACATATCCCCTACTCAAATTCAAGATGACCCAATAAAGATAAGTATCATCAAGTATCTACCCACACTAAAGAAGTAAAAAGATGTTAGAAGTTTTCTAGGATATGACAGTTATTATAGATGATTCATTGAAGATTTTAGTAAAATTTCCACCCCATTGTTTGGATTTCTTACTAAGTATGATTAATTTACATGGACTAATGATTATCACACTACCTTTTAACAACTCAAGGACCTTTTCATAACAACTCCTATTTTGAGAGGACCTAATTGGATAAAGCCTTTTCACATCCACATAGGTTCATCTGAAGTTGTCTTTGGCCAAAAAGATGAATCTCTGAGTTATGTAATCTATTTTATTAGCAAGAATCTTCAAGGTGCTAAACTTAAGTACACTATAACAAAGAATAAATTTCTTGCCATCATATATGCTATAATAAAATTTTGACACTACATTATTAGTTTCCAAGTATTAATCCACACCAATCATGAAGTAATAAGGTGTTTAATGAGCACAACTTATATAATAGGCATGATAACTCATTGGTTTGTTTTGATGTAGGAGTTTTATATTGCCATTGTGAATAGACCACGAAAGAATAATGTAGTAGCATATTTTCTATCTGGATTGCAAAATGATGAACATAGTCCAATTTTTGATGATTCTTTTCCTAATGAACATTTATTTTCTATAACTATTCAATATTCTTAGTTCATAGATATTGCTTACTATCTTTTTATAGGATCACTACCACAACATTTCTCACCTAGGGACAAATAATATGTGATCTAAAAGAGCAGACAATATTCTTGGATTGTAGGATATCTCTTTATAACTAGACCAAATTTAGTTATGAGAATATGTATGCGAGAAGATGAATCCTATGACATTATTAGAGTCTACCATGATGAACCCTATGGGGGTCATTTTTTGGTCAAATGAACTACCATGAAAATACTTATTTCTGAATATTATTGGCTTTCTTTGCATAAGGATGCCATACTGTATACCCATAGATGTGATCAATGCAAGAATATGGGAAAACCCACTCACTCAGATGAAATTACATTACAACCATAAGTGGTTTTAGAACCCTTTGACAAATGGGGATTGGATTTTTTAGGTCACATTGATCTTAAATCCAATAATAAGGAATACATACTAGTGTGCAATGATTATGTCTCAAAATGGGTAGAGGTCAAAGCCTTAACCCATGCCCAAGTTGAGAAGGTATCTAAGTTTCTCTGTGAATAAATATTCACCTTTTATGGAGTACCAAGATAAATAATCATAGACCAAGGCCCATAGTGCACATCAGACCTCATAGCTACCTTGTAAAATAATATGAAATTAGACATAAGAAGTGTACCCCTTACCATCCTCAGTCAAATGGTAAGGTTGAAGTGACAAATTAAGAATTGAAAAATATCCCCAATAAGACTATCAACCTATATAGAAAAGATTGGTCAACTCATCTTCTAGTATTTTGGGCTTAAAAATCACCTAGAAAATCATAACTAGTCTCACTTCATATGAGCTAGTTTATGGTAAGAAGCTTGTTCTACCTATTGATTTTGAACATAAGACATTAATAATAGCACTTGATTTTGGCTTTGATCTTCCTAAGATAAAAAAATTAGGATCATGCAGCTGAATACACTTGATTAACTAAGAAAGGAAGCACTTCATCATACTAAAGTAGTGAAAAAACAACAATGGGATGGTATGAAAAGAACATCAAGACTAATAATTTCCAACTAGGAGATTGAGGAATATTTTTTGACTCTGAATATAAGGATCATAAAGGAAAGCTATAGTCTAGATGGATTGGGCCTTATGAGATCGAACAAGTTTTTGACAATGGATTTGTAAATCTAATGCCCATTAACTCTATTTGATTCTGACTAGCTATTAATGGCCACAGGCTCAAACTATATAATAAATCAATTTTCAAGGAAAATCTCAATTTCAAACTTTTTGAATAAAAACATCCATCTCTTCTTCATGAAGCAAATCAACATGTTCCTACATTCGAAGGGTATTTCTATCAACCCTTCTCTAATATTTGCCAAGAGTAATAAATCTTCCTATAGCCAATAACAAGTTATTCATAATGAATTGGTTTAGGATGAATACAATCCTACCTTCTAAATTCTTGTGATTCTAGTTGAGCTTGGACTTTTTTAAAAAAAGTGAAAAGGTACTACAACAATTTTTTTTTGTTTTTATCTATTTATTTTTCTTGAAAATTCATTCCCTTGGAGAATAAATACATTTTCCTTATTACTACAAGATGAAAAACTTACTGCTATAGGATAAAACTTGTTGTTGAAGGATAAAACTTGTTACAAAATAAAACTTACTGCTACAAGAAACATTCTTTCTACACGATGTATTCCTACATTCTATCCTACATGAAGTGTTTGCTCCCACAAAAACTACAACATATGCCATGAACACAACTTCAAATCATCATTTGAATATTTATGAAAGGTATTTCTATAAGTAACAAGGTAATTATTCTATATTTATTTCCTATCATACATTTTAATTATTTTTAAAGATGATAGGAATTAATGCTATCAATGAACTATTGTATCCTCTCCTTATCATGCTTGCTTACCATCTCCTTCACTAGTCTATGTGACCATTGACACAATTACTGCTTCCATTCCTTACTCTTAGTATGAATGTTTTGTACACATTGGATTTATCCATTAAGGACAAGTGACAATTTAAGTTGGGAGGGAGATTTTTTATTAATTCAAATGGATTATTTTGTCTCCCAAATAAAAATTCATAAATCATTTTTCCATAGCCCAAAACCCTTGATACAAGCACCTAGACTTGCATCTCACAAAATATGGGAGGAGATTTGTTGAAACATAAACCAGTGGATATCACCCTTTTAACTAATAACTTAAAAATATTGGCCCTATTATAGCATATAGGATGGGTGCAATATCTTGAGAAAATATAGGCCTTAGATGAATGAATTGTGGAAGAATTTATTGGTATATTACATAATATCTTGGCAATAGTAAAGAGGATGGAAATAAAGTTGACATAAACTACCATTACTATATTAACATGACTACTAAGAGTAAGGGAGGAATGGAAAGACAAATTTGATGCTAAGGTTGAGAGAGGAAATGAATGCCTAAAAACCTCAAATTAACGCATTGCAAGGTTATCTATACTTGGAAGATGGGCTAAAGATGTTGAGTTTATATCCAAATATTTCATTTGTGAAGGAAGGTATTCCATGGTGCATGGTTTATACTTCAATTTCTTAAATTATTTGTGGTAAATTATAGAGATAAACATTCCCAAACTCCTACTCCTAATGATCACAAAAATTTTGGAGGCATTTCAAAAATTTAATTATAAAGCTCTTTTATACCAATATCTCATCTAGTTAATTGTTCAAGACTATTTGCAAAGAGATAAACCCAACATTAGTTCAGTATATTTTTTCCAAGGATTAGGAAATATGGAGAGTGATAGAGAAGGACCTATAGCAAAAAACCTTCCTACAGCCACACAAGAACCTATAGAAGATCTTCCTACAACAACACAAGAACCTATAAAATAAGGTCTTCCTATAAAAACATAAGAACCTGCAACAAGGTTTGAAGAAATGAATTCTATAGGTAGATAATCCATAAGGAAAAGAAAAAAAATAATTCTCTAGCCTGATTTAGATGAGTTTGAGGAGGAACTTCCACTTTCTCCCAAAAAGGCCAAGGTAACCCCTACTCCTTGTAGATCTCATAGATTGAGGAGAAAAATGAGAACTAAACCTTATTCCATTATTGAAATAAATTAAGATTTTGGAGATGAATAAAGTACTAGTAGTGATGAATTTCTAGAGACTGAAATAGATAGGAAAGAATGTTCTCTATTATTTAATTAGGAATAAGCAAAACAAGTTGAGCATAGTTCTGAAGAATTATACAAAAAACCAATAACAAGAAGTAGAAAAAGTTAAGCATAGTTTTAAACAAATGCATGAGGAACCCATGCAAGAAGAAGCTAAACAATTAGAGAAAATTGATTTACAAATAGAATTTTCCACTCTTGAACAAGCCCTATAAGGAATTGAGAAACTAAGGAAGCAACTACAAGATCAATTTGGTGGAGGATTGCATGCACTTGGTACAACAACTTATCAACTATATCCCTCTACTAAAGGCCATCTTGTAGCCAACATTCCACAAATTTTCTAGAGGTAAATCAACCAAAAAAAACCTAAAGCTACCAAAGAAGTTAGGTATCACTCCTCATTTGTGATATCTTCTAAATTATTCAATTACATGGATAGTTAGTCTAAAATTTTGAAGAAATTGAGGAAGGAAAATAAGAAATTGATAGAAGATAATAAGTTGAAGGAAGAGAGAATCACCAAATTGAAACAAAAAATTGAGGATATGGCTGGTCTTATGCAAGAGCACTTTGATTGTTGGCCTCTTGTAAAAATTTATTCAGTTTATTTTGAAGAACAATGGCACAAGTTCAGATTTATGAGAATTTATTGGGATATGCACCATGAAATTATTGATTGCTTTTCTTTATTTTCTACCTATAAATAAAGTTCACAAGAAGAATAAGCACAATTATGATTTTCTTTATGATAGGGAGTGGAACCCCAATCTATATGTTGGAGATGTCTAATTGTAGGCATTTTTATCATATTTGTCGAATGAAGAGAGGAGAGGAAGAGAAATAGCAGAATACAAGAAAAAGTAGAATGAAATATAACTACTTCTAAGGAGTGAATTGATGTTAGTTGATGTTTTATTAACTAAATGGAATGATATCATGTTGAATAAATAAGTCAGAACTAGGTTTGGTAAGAAATGTGATGAAGCCCAAGATTTTTACTTAGGATTAATAACTTTTGTTGGTTCTATAGCCAAAGATCCCTATATCGAATGATATAATAAGCTCACTCCTACATTGAACAAGAGGGAGCATGATTCCCCTTTTAATTTAAATGAAACATTTAATAGGATCATAAAATATATTCTTCTCGTAGGTGACATGGGATCACAATTATTGAACCTCAAATTCCAACCCCCTCTATTCTAGTATCATAATTTATATTATAAAGATAAAACCATAGTGGATGAAGCTAAAGAATTTAAAATTTGACAATTATTTGAATAAAGGTGGAGATTTTACTCTCACCTTGCCAAGGGTGTTGTATATCCCATGTATTTTAGAGTTCTTTATGAATTAATGAATGAACAAGTATGTTGCTCAATGTTGAGAAATATCTTAAGTTGGGGGGTGTGATGAGCCCCATAAATGTCTTATTCTTGTGTCCATCTAGTTTACTCATCCTGCTTGTTAACCATGATTTTGAACACTTTTCCATATAGTTTCATACTTTCACAATTCACAATTCATATATCATTATGTTTCTAGAGTCTTTGAAATAGTTGAAATAATGTATTGGAATTAAATATATGATAATTATCTATTGCTTTAGGATGATTTTTCTAAAATTCATTCTAAGGATGTTTTATATAGATAGGTATCTAGCACAAAATGTCCTAAAAAAAAAAGAATATCATTACACAAACCATCCTGTATCCACTACATGACCAAAGATGTGGATGAATATATTTTGATTTTCTTCCAACTGACTCACAAAAATGAATCTAACCTCCATGGATCTCAATAAGGAAGTGGTTTAGGAATGAAACACCTTGTTTATCCTACAAAAATATTTTATAATTCCCATGAATGATGACTTTAGTGAAAGGAACCAATTTTTTGTTATCCTAAATCTAATGTATCTTAAAATAGAATGTGTATAATATTTTGCATAAAATAATCTCCTCTATGGTATATAAATATGTAGCAGTAGAGTTGAGAGATATTAGATGTTGATTAGAGATTATCATTAGTACATTTTTTCAAGAAACAATAATTGTAACTTCTTATTGCAATTCATTGTTATAGTTTTGATAAATATGAACAAGCATTTATAAGCTCAATTAAGTGTTTCAAGAGGAAGTATTGAAGATGAAAGATGGAAGGAGGAAGGGCACCCTTTGGAAGCCTTACAACAAAAATCCAACACAATTTAATAGCTAAGCATGTTATTTGATTTATTTATGCATTGTATGATTTAATTCTAAATTATGTGATTTACATTCTTGCTTAAATTTGTTTAAGGAAGCTTCCCAAGCATAATCATTTATTTCATAGTATTTTGTTCATACTTAATTTTAAGAAATTCATTTAATGCACTTCAAAATCTTAGATACAATGGTCAATATGTCAAATTAGAGTTGAGTGTGCACATATAGTGACATCATCCTATCAATTCTATTTCTTAGGGTTAATATCTAAATGAGGTAGAAGGTACAGGTCCATGGCAACTTTTCTTGTCCATTTTTATCAAGAAAAGTACATCTAATTGTGAATTAGATGATAGTCATTCATCCTTTACCAATCACATCACACACATCTCAAATATCCCCTTGTTCACTCCCATACTAGTCCATGCTACTTGTAACAACAACTCAACATTTAAACCTACCAATTAGGTCTCCCTAATCTTTAGGTCTTCCTACATAGAAAACATAGTCTAAAACTACATAAATAAACACTCAAAAAATTCACATAGACATATGATTATATCACATTTGTGAAATATTATTTACCTCTATTACATCTCCATGTGATTTGGACACTTCAACACAGGATCTAATCACTCAACACAATAACCTCAAAATTGACCACTCAAATTAGTCATATACTGTAAAAATATAGTCAAGATATTTTGACTCTCCATATATGATAATGGGAATAATATGACAACAAATGACTTATTATAATCCTTAGAGACTTACAAAACATCTTCATTCTCATTTTAATCTTTAAATATGCTTAAAGAACCTTCAACTTGCCTCTGCAATATTGTCACTCAAACTGCCAATGCATTCAACAAACATAGTTAAATTATATTTCTCTATTCATATATTATATAGATATTTCAAACCACAAAATAACATATAGAACATAATTATGGAGTCTAAAACACTCCAAACTAACTAATGCATCATGATAGAAATAAATACGATCTGAAGGAGCTCAAACAACCTTTTCAGGTCACTTATAGATGAATGTCAAACACATAGTCAACATTAGAGCTTAATAAAATTTTATGTATATACATTCAAAAAATTTAAATAGGATAAATGGATTTTCCATGTAATTTTTCAAAAAAATTCTTCTTCACTTCATTAGAAAATTCATCCTCGATCAAAAGTTATTAGCAAATTACAGAGCATTGGTTTTTCTCTTTATAAAATTCAAATATTTAAATGTCAACAGTCATAGTTAAACCTAAAACACTTTTATATAATCTCATGTCCTCACTCAACTTGTCCAATCATGATCCATAAATATCATTATAATTAGATTAAAATTTAATTATGTTAAACATCAAATAGGTTGACTACTTTGACTTACTATGCTCCATCAATCTTAATCAATACAAACATCAACTCACCATTAATATTTATCCTTTAACTTTGCTCAGGCATTAAACATGAAACACATCTAGACATATTTTAGCTTCCTAAAATCTTGGATAAAATGAACTTTATATATCTCTATGAGAGATGATTGAACTTTCCTTGTGAAAAATTGACCAAGTATGGGGACCTCTACAATATGCCTGGAAGGCCAACTTTTCTCCTTGATAACTTCTTCTATGCTTAGATGCATGATCTAAAATTTTGATCATATGATGTCTTCACATAGGATAATCCATACATATAACAATCTGATCATATAACCTTCATACATCTAAGATATATATCCATTAATATGCTCACTCAGATTTTTGTTCGACATAACCAACTACGTCAAAACCTATAAAACAACTAGTCTAAAATATTAATAAACCCATATGATCAATTCCTTTTCAAACTTACACACATGATAAATATAATTTCATGAATATGCTTATTCAGATTTTTCTTGCCAAATACAAATTTTGCTATGGGAAAATACTATCAAAATGCTTGGGAGCCCAACTTTGCACAAGCATATATTTTGTTGTGATTTGTTGAATGACCTGAAATTTATCTTATATCAACTTGGAATAAATGTGATCACAACCATATGACCAAATCCCATTGAATCATTCACATGTGGGAAAAATGACATTATCAAACTACCTACTCAAATTTTTTGCTACTAGACCAAAATATCAAGATGAAATTAATGAACTACTAGATGAGATCCACTTAATTCCATACTCATTATAAGCACTCTTGACACCCCATAAGGTCTATTAAACATGTCCATACCAACAATATCAACCATCAAATTCCTTATTTAGTCAAACACTAAAGAACCATTTAGGAACATTGAAGATCATTGAAACACACTTTATAATTATCATTCTATCACACATGACACCTCATCAACATCCTTTATCACCTTGGAGACATCATTAACAAACCTCCAAGAATCCCTAGTTTTTAAATCATGTTTTCCACTATACCAAAAGATTAACCTGTTAACACCTGATACAAATGATAGACAAGTAATCATAGAAGGTATTAGTCCATGTCATGAATCCATAAGTGATATTCTAGACACATATCCAATAATATCACCCTCATCATTACCTAAGGGGATTTGAACCCATGAACATGGATCTGATACTAGTTTTTGGAATTATGTTTACTATTGTGCCAAAAATTTGACCTATTAACACTTGATACATACAGCAGATAAGTACCCATGGGATGTGGCTAGTCCATTTCATAAATACCCAAGGGAAATAATAGACACCTATCCAACAAGTTTCAATTCAAATTTTTAAGGAAAGGGCTTGAATAAGTGTTTTATGGTCTCTTAAGTGAACAAAATGAAGAATTATCTACCCAAGAAGGTTTTTTATGTGATCATTGGCATGTTAATATTATACATGAGGAAATATTTTGTTCGTGGTAGATTAGTAAGGGTCGTATCTCAAATTTCCATGTATTTGTTTTTGTAGTGAAGGGCTAAGCTTTATGAATGATTATTAAGACTGAAATATGGGTTAAACCCTCAAAGAACCCCAATAGTGACATGATATGAAAGATATTGTTCTAATTTGATTAGAATGGATTGGTATGTCTATTTAAATAATTATATAATGTATAAAAATCTCTTAGGCACCTCCAAGTGTGTTTGGATTGTCAAGTGAATGAGTGGATTCTACAAGAAAGGCCTTATTTCTCAAAGATTTGCTATAGTAGTAAGAGTTGACCAAATCAAAATTAATAAATAGATAAAGGCTGAGTCACTCTTATCTTATGTACATGGTATTTTTTATCAGGTTATATCCCTTTAGTGTGCTAAATTGGTCTTAGAAATTGACTAGTTGCTAACATGCCTAATGGTATAAACATTAAAAAAACTAGTCATAAGTGGGAAGTTGATTAGGGATATGTTATCATGGGTTAGGGATGAATAAAAAAGCATTGATTTTTTTTTTAAATTCATATAATAAATTTTAATGTTGTATATAATTTTTTGAGGTTAGTGGATATGATGAAAATGTTGCTTATAAGTTGACCTATCTAGTGCATATAAGACAGTGAAGGTGTGAGGCTATCAGATTGGTCTAGAAGACCAATATTGACATACGACCATGTTATATATCTATTTTATATTTTTATAATTATCCTATAACATAATATTAATTTATTTAAATTTATTAAGTATGCCCTTTCATATATCATAAGTTCATATTTTCATGACTATGTTTTAAAACTAGTTGACAGTTTTGAGTAGGCTACTTGTAGAGAAGAGGTTGAGCTTGTATACCATAATTTGAAACATATAATTAAGTTTTTTATGACCATAAGGTCATGAGGTTTCTTATTATGTAATTTTTTTCCATGTTTGTCTATCAAAATTAAGGCTATGCTTTACTTTTTCAAAATAAATTTTCTATGTATGCATATGCCTATTGTGAATAGTGTTTTGAGAAAAGGTTCAAGTAGTGATTGAACTTGAAAGGTTATTTCAAATGAAATTGAAATTGGATAAGATATATTTGAGTGTAATATGATGTTTTCCTTCTGTTTTTGAATATTTCAAGTGTTTCAAGAAGATAAAAGGGTAACATGTTTCTAAGAAGCCCAATTAGGTCTTTACAAGGCCTAAAAGAGGAGTAAGGGATAATAGAGCTATGATGGACCAATGTGTGATATAATTATTATTAAATAATATTATTATGTGTGATAATACCTATTAAATTTCCTACCTAATAGGTTTTATATGTGTGGTTGACCAAGCGGTGCATAAACAAGAGACTAGTATATATACAAGGCTTATTAGGCCTATTTATGTTATTTAGAGGAATGAAGTACAAGCAAATATAATAGAAAATTTGGTAAGAAAAATAAATTATTGTAAAAAATAATAGGAGTGCATAGGATCATTGATGAATATTTAATAGAGGTTATGCATATGAGGATCAAGGTCATATAACCTAATCAAGTCAAGAAGAGGGCTAGTTGAACAAAGAAGGCTAGAGGCCGATTTCAGAGGGATAGAAGTGTGTGAATATCCAAGGAAGAAGATAATCATATATTTTATTGGAAAAAATATATTCTAAATTTTATCAAGTGTTTTAGGTGGCTATGTTTGTGTTGAATCATCTAGGGGGTTGGTGCATCCTTGAAAATTGGTGCTTGTTAAAGCCTAGTTGAGTTGGTGCTTAGCTAATTGGGGTTGGTGATCCATGTGAAGTGGGTAATTCACTAAATTTAGTGTTTTTATTATAATAATATAGTAAATTTTAATAAGGAGTGGGTTTTTTTCCCTTCAAGGTTTCCCATATATATTGTGTTTATGTTTTTCATGCTTTTATGGATTGATGCTTATGCTTGCTAAGATATACGTGATTGTTTAAATGATATATTATTGCGTAAGTAATATTTTTATGGAAAGTTTCACCCCATTCTCTAATTAATTTATCTTCCAACATTATAATATTTATAGATAGTGTTAACCCATTTATATTTTACCATTGATATTTTTTTCTACCTACTTTGTTCACTAATGATGACCACACTTCATGGTGAAAATACTCATAACAATACTCATAACAACCATATAGATATATTGAATATAAAATGCTGAAAATTATTCAAAACTATGATCTATATGATTCCCATATCTTCAAAAACTTGGATGACAATAACATTTATTCTCCTAATATGAACAATAAATTGTCTATACTTCCCTACTTCACCATTAGAGCTATTGATACCAATTTGTTAAATCCCCTTCTTAGGAATCCTAGTATCACTAATTTAGGGAATGATCCTCTACTAATATATGGAATCCACCCCTTATATCAATAAAAATACACATATTAATACACCATAAATTATTTCACAAACTATTCAACAAATGAATGTTATGAAAACCACTAATGACTCTCAAATGATCTATATAAAAAATCAAATATTATAAATGGAAATACAACTTCCCACCATCCTTCCTCAAAATAATAATAATTGTGTACCTCCTCCTCTCTAATATTCTAATGGGAATATCATTCCCCAATCTTGTGTGTAACGAAATGATTTAACATCTTCAAAATTAAACTTTAGTTTCTTTTATTATATCTATAGATATTGGAAACATTTCAACAACTATTAAATATGACGAGACTAATGATCCAATAGTTTTCCTTGATTTTTTTTAAATGTTTAAAAGGAATCAGTCCAAACCAATACCTTCACCACTCCTATACTTATTTTCAAAACATTTTTAGGAGATGTTCTAAAATAGTATAATCAACTCCTTCAACATTCAATTTCACAACTAGAATAAGCCAATGATTTACTTAAGGAGTTTCAACACATTTACCTTTCAAAAAATATCCTTATCCATTTCATCAATTATAGTAAATTGCTTAATGAATACCTTTATCAAAAAATGGAAATCATTAGCTCATAAATAAATCATAAAATGAGTGATGCTAATATTTTTAAAATCTTCATTATTAGATTTAAACCTTATTTTTAATACAAGTTTCATATTTTATCTCCCCAAACTATAGAATACATTTTTTATCTATCCAAAATAGAATATTTTATCCTCAATCAAATTAAACCCTCTCATAGTCTCATCAAGGATTCTTTCCAAACTTCTATTAATGTAATCACCATTACCAATTCTAACTCTAATCCTCCCCTACCCACAAAATTGCATGTTGTTGAAATAGTTTCTTATTACAGCAAACCCACCATATAATTCCGTGAATATGATATGATTAATGATGATTTTTTTGAGATGATGATCCATCACTCTTTATTAAAATTAGAATCAATCATACCTTAATCAGAAAAGTCTTTGTATATGAAGGTTCAGGCATTAATGTTATCTCTCTTTAGCTCATCCAAAAAATAGGATACTCCAAAGAAAACCTTAACAAACTAACCTTACTTGTCATGGATTTGATAAAACAAAACAAAACAAAAAAAATAGAAAATAATAATAATAATAATTAAAAAAAAAAAAGAAAACTTTTTTTTATTTGATTTCCCTTCACAATTGGACCTAAAACAATTTGAACCAAACTTATGGTCATTGATCTTACGTTATCCTATAACATGATTTTAAGACATACATGGACTCATCATATGTGAGCTATTTCATCTTTTAGTAGCCAATGTATCAAATTAATTCATGATGGAAAACATTATAAACATTAAGTAGATCAAAACCCCAAAAGAACATCCAACTTCCAAATCCTACATCATAATGTCATATTTCCATAATTTCTCATATTAATAGTCTTCATATGCCTATATTAATCATCATAAGTTCTAATTTACATGTCATTCTTGTAGATTATGATTATGATGATGAACCCAATGAATTTTAAACCATTTATAATAACACTTGATTACCTCCCTATATAGAAAAATTGATTCCTCATTATTTTATTCCATTATATCATACCATAACTTAAAATGATGATATTTATGATAGAACTCCCCCATGCAATGCATATGAAGCCTCTTACATAGAATATGATTTAACTTGTAATAAATATGGAGTTGCCAAAAAAAATTAAAGATTTTAACTATGTCTCCTCATACTTTCAGTAAAATAGGTGTATCCACTATTGATATCCCAATTGAAACTAATACATTTAATATTTATCCATATTATGATGGTGCCTATATTATGGCCCAAAGCTAATCACAAGACTTGTATGTAATGCATTATAAAAATACCTTAGCTAAATTACATTCTTTAAACCATTATGTTCATGTCATTCATACATCATCCAATATTGAATCATAACATTAAGCTATGTACCTCATACCAATACACCCGTAAAATATACTCCATGGGTTGAAGAATAAATATTTAAACCTATAACATCTAATGGTATTAATCAAACTGATAACATTAAATAAAAAATTTCATATATAAACATTATTAACTATATCAATAGTGTTCACACTATTTCTTGTTTCTTCGACCATGTTCACTAACATGACATAGTCTAATCATTTGTCTCTTATTACATCAACGAAAAATAACATTTAGACAATACAATTATTTTTGATTCATTAATTCTAATAGCCTCTATAAATAAATATTATATAATCAATCATATTCTTATTATTTCTAAACATGTGAAAGCTTCACCTAAGCCCAATAAATTAAACATAAAATTTTCACCTACTACTCTACCATCTAACATTACCTTAGTTGTTAAAGCTACTGTTGTAAGACAAATGCATTTTATGTTTGATATCCAAGGTATTAAATCATTGATCTCAAATAAGATATATAATACTATGGACCTTTACTCATTGTTCCTAGTGATGAATCTATATTAATATTACTCCATGCTTGTGAGCCTCAACTTTCATGCCAGCATGACAAGCTTGACCATTTTCGCAAAAAGGCTCCTTCCTTCAATAATTTTTTCTCTAGTATGAATCCATAAATGTAATATATTTAAAATATTTCTCTATCTCCATATCATTTCCAAGATGTAAATGTCATGCTTATTGAATAAAACTATTGAAATCAATTATGTTACCATAAACACTCCACAACCTATTATTGTCTTTAAGGAACTTTGTCCTAAAGAATGTGATAATTATAGTCCATTTTTTAAAAAAATACCATAAATATTTTGCTTGGTCATATGAATACACACATGGTATTGATCCTTGTATTGTGGTCCATAAATTCATTACCTATCCTTATGTAAACCCATGCATAAAAAGTAATGTAAATTCCCTCTTTAAATATCTACCCTATGTCAAAAAGAAATTATCAAGCTTCTAAATATTTTGTTGATAAAGCATGTAAATTACTCAGAATGGGTTTCCAACATTATTATTATTTGTAATAAAGTCACTATCATTATTTTCATATGAATATACTTGCATAATCTTAACTTATCATGACCACAAAGGTTATTTTTTATTCCCATCAATCAATGCAATTATTTATTCTATAGTCAATAATGAAATGTTATATCTCATGGATGATTTTTTAGGCTGTAACCAAATTCATATCACTATTCAATATCAACATAAATATACCTTCACCATTGATTGGGGATTACATTAAAATTCCTTTTGGCCTTAAAAATGTTGGAGTTACTTATCAACATGAAATGACTCATTTTTCTTGACCTCATTCATAAAATAGTTTAAACTTATGTAGATGATATTTTAACCAAATCAAATCATCATGCAAACCATATTCATGGCATTAATATCATTTTATATTGAGTCATCAAATAAAAAGTTAAAATTAATCCTTAAAAATGTGTTTTTGATGTTTCTTTTAGCAAACTCTCAAGACATTTAGTCTCCCTTAGAGGGATTAATGTAGATACCTATAAAATAAAAAATATAGTTAACATGTATATCCATAATTTCATTTCATATATACAAATATATCTTGGTAAAATCAAGGGAATATGATGATTTGTTCCTGAGATGTCTTATGGTATTTACTCAATAAATTCACTCCTTAAAAAGGGTTTTGCTCTTGAATAGACTAACACATGTCAAAACTCATTTTATAACATGAAGGAATCATTAATTCATCCTCATACTCTTTGATCGTCTTCCAATGATCACCCACTAATATTATATACTTCATCTACCTCCATATCAAATGGGACACTTCCCACTCAACAAGATAAAATAGGCTAAGAATATGCCATATAATACATTAATTAGGATTTAATATATTATGAGTCACATTATACAAAATCTAAAAATGATTGTCTCACTATCTATTTTACTATTGAAAAACTTTGACAATATATGTTTTATCAAATTAATTATGTCATTGCACATTTTGATCCAATTCACTATTTCTTATCCAGAGATAGAATTGGAAAATGAATAACTCTCTTAATGGAATTTTATTTAAGAATTATCATGAAAAATAAGTTAAGGGTAAATTGATTTTCACTCAACATGATACTACACCTACACTAGCTTATAATTCACCTTCAATAGATTCTTCCTAGTGGTTCCCAATTATACACCTCTTTTTCTTGTCCTTAGACACTTGAGAAAAATGGAAAATGTGGATGATAAACCCATTGATTATTTTTATAGATGGGGAAGGGTTTATCACATGGATGGACCGACTATAGACAATGACTAGGAGGCACCGATAAAGTCCATGGTTAGTTCTATGTTACTTTTCACTCAGCCTAAACCAAAGTGAGATGACCTAAGGGGTATCTTGATCACATGGAGGGATAATACAATTCAATACCCATGGGGATTTTTGGCACAAGGAAACACAAATATGACTAGGGCATAATCGAACTTATTCACTCCACCTAGGAAGGGTTATCACATGGGATGAACAATTGCTCTAGGTCACATACAAGCTACTAAAGATAGATGTGTATATGTTTTCAACCTTCATTTTAAACGAAATTTTCAATAATAGGGGGCTAGATAGAAGACTCCAATGCTAGGATTCAATTCATAAAGTGTAGGCACATTTTATACAAGCATTTTTTTAATGCATCTACTAGCAAATAACATTTTAAATATGTAACAAATATATTATTTGTAGGGTAGAATAGGGTATGATAGTAAGATAGTTGTAAAAAAGGGTGGTGTGCTAGTGGTTTTCAAACAACAAGGAATATTTCAACATTAATGACATTATTATTTTTTAAAAATACATAAAATTTAGATGCAAGCTACGGAAATAATAGCAGTGGTTTGTATTTAATGGTGCCAATGAAATGCAAATACTGAAAAGATTTTTGAAACCCTAAAACATACACTTCAACTAGAATTTCATTTGATTTTTCATAGTAAATTTATAAACCAAGGTTTCCCTAAATATTTATTCAATAACATATTTCCAAACACAATGCATAAAATGTTTTATAACCTAGATCAAAGCCCATGATGACAATCGGTAATGAGCATAAAGCCAGATATCCAATCAAAAAAATTTGTAAAACACATAATTCCACTTCATCAATAGGAAAGAGCAGAAACCATGAGTATTTTCATTAAATTTGAAAATAAACCTTACATACATAATTTTTATAGAATGATGCCATGGGGACAAGCATGGTGAGTTTTTATTTTCATAGGGGAGACATTAACTTGATCTCAAAGCTTATTAATGGTTATACAACTGTAACCATCTTAGCAAGGGAGACAATACATACACGTAACAATGATTCCAATTTTTTTGAAAAAGTCTAAACTTAAGAAAAAAAAATACCAACAACATAGAAAAGAAGATAAGACCTCTTTTTATATAGTTTTTCACCACTTTTTACAATCCAGGAATATGGGTTGCAATTTGTAATATTGAAAAATTGTAGTCAGCCCTCAAATTTCCACCAAGATGCTCCTATATAGAATATGCTTCTTACCAAAAATTGAATCTTCATTATTTATTAAGAAAAATCATTGTTGTAACTACCTCTACATGAAATTATGAAGAATTGGAGTAAATCCTATGATTTCTTGGCTAGAAATGCATTTTACATGAGTTAGATGGAGAATATTAACCTTTCGAGCTAAAATATATCTCTATCCTCTTGTGAAAATACCTATATATGGCTTTAACCACTCATTTACACATCTAGAACCTCTTGGATAGCTACCCTTCCCCTTATGCACTCTTAAGATCAACCCTGCTTTGCAATTATTTCATGGGAATAATCCAGATCCACGGACATTAGAATGATCTTCATTTAATGGCACATGTTGGCCTTGAAAACCTATAATATTTCTCCCATGGAGGTTTTCTAACAAGTAAAATAATGGAAAGTGCAAAACTTAGGTTATTTTTACCTTTTTGCTTTTTTGGCTCCAACTTACTTTTTCCACATTTGTTTTTTTCACATTTTGCTTTTTTACAATTTTCAATTTTAGGGTTGCCTCCAAAGTTATTAATGCATAAATTCACTACTTTTCAATTTTTAACCTTTTTTAGAAATTTTGGTCCCTTTTATAAATTTGAACTTTTATTTGTATTGGGGAAATCTAGAATCAACATCACTTTTGCAATTTATAAATTGTAAAATTTTAATTCATAGTTAAAATTGTCCTCAAAAGATCCCTCATGGAAATGGGAACTCCAATTTTAATTTATAATTTGTAAATTTTCAAATTGTAATTCACAGTTGTAGTTCCCATCAAAAGTTCCCTTAGGGAAATGGGAACTTGATTTACAATTTACAAGATGCAATTTGTAATTGTAGTTCCCTTCAAAATATCCCTCAGGGAAATGGAAACTCAAACTACAACTTGAAAATTTCAAAAATCTAAAATTTTAATTATCCTTTAAAGTGCCCTTTTACACTAGGACATCATGTTGACTAGCAGGTTTGGGAGATCCAAGTGTAATTTGTAATTTGCATATTTTGAAAAGTGCAAAATTTCATTCTTCTAATAAAACTCCCTAAATATCCTATTGAGTTGACCTTTTCCTCCACTAGATTTTACTAGTAGGATTAGAAGAGTTGACCCCAATTTACAACTTGCATTTTGAAGACTTACATTTTACAAGTTGCTTCTCCCACATAAATCTCCTAGGGACTTTGGGAGTCTCTTTTACAATTTTTGAATCTTACTCTTTTTTAACTCTCCACCTAACTCCATTCCTACCTAGCTTAGTAAATAATTCTATAAAACATTTTTCCAAAATCCCATCTCTTTATTTTTGATGCATTAACTCAAAAATATATACCTATTTGTCTACCAAGTATCTAAATCTAAAGACATAGGTACATATTTACATGCTTCTTTATGGACCCAATGGTCTTTTAAGCTTCCCTTGGTATAAATTTCACCTCATAGATGATTATTTTCCACTCAACACCATGAAAGGATTAGGAAAATACAAAATTACTAAGATTTCATGCTTTAGTTCATCAATTGGTTGTAGCATTTGTTTCACTCTTATCACATCTAAGATCAACCCTATTAACTAAATATATTTTCTTCATATTTTCAAAGGTGATAGGATGATACCTAACCAAGGTATCATCTATTCTGAATAACTCCTTAACAAAACCAAACATCTTAGAAGCATGGTCATGAGCAATACAATGAAATTTCATCTCTATGATATTTGATTCACCTTTAACACTAGGACCATTTATAATTTGTGACAAGAAAATGCCATAATTAGTATGGCACTAGTGCAAGCACACATCACAACCAACCCAACTAATTTTATTACTATCAAAATCAAACTTTAGATAAATGAGATGTGTGTATACATTGCATAACCCATTCTTATGAGAATAAACTTTATATTCATAATCATTTATAGGAAGTACACTTCTAAAAGACATGCTTCTACATCTTGATTGTAAAAATACTTCAATAAGATCTGAAATGAATGGTTGTTATGTAGTAAAAATCCTTGTATTTCTATCTTTACTGAAATTAATATGTCTAATTAAACCTTGTGATCTTACAATAGTGCCTTTGATGTTAGATCAGTCTTTGTTTGTAGATAGAAACAAAACTATTTTCCCATTGAATTATTGTAATACTATAAGGAATTTTATTCTTTATATCCTAGAATACATTTTTCACAATATAAACATCATATATAATTAGCCTCATGTGATCATCTCTATGCCATCACTTATTATTATTGTAACCAACCATATTTTAATTATTTGGATCTCGTTGTTCTATAAGCTAATGTTGGATAAGATACCTTACCTCTTCATGAGTGAATATAAAAAGCATGTGAACCTTGTCAATATATCAATAATATAATCTTATTGTATTCCTTGTCTCCATTTTTATGTCCCATTCGGTGATGAATTCATTTGGCATCTTTGGTAAACATGCTATTACACATGCCCGAGTCAAACCATGGACCAAGAGATCATGAACCAAACCATAATATTTTGTAATAAAGGATGCAAACTAGAGGCCTTGTATTAAGCCATATGAATTGGTATGGCACATATCTTCATATGATAAAACCATGTTTTTATTTGAAATAACATTATTAAAAATGTTGTGGTCAAGAACCAATCATAAAATCTAGGTAGAGTATGTAAATAAGGCCATGGATTTATTTTCCCCAAGCCTATCTAAACAAATGTTTTGTTGGATGCATTTCATCCCAACTAGTTGCACATCTATACCTTTTATTCTACCTACTAATTTTTCTTACACATTCCTTTTTCTTCTCTCTATGGGATCTAAATATTCATAAAAAATTGAAATTTAGAAAATTACTAAATTACACCTAGGATCTCATTCTCTACCATGTTCTTTTCTTTGTTTCTTGGTCAAACTGTAGTTAACCTTAAGACATCCACCATCCTCCTTCCTTCTATAGGATTCAAAACCTCACAAGCAGATTATAATTTATCAAATTACAAATTTAATTTCAATTTCCCCTTTCTACCAACTACCACATCTCTATCATTTGTTGTGGGATTCAGGGATTAAAAATCAATTTTCACATTAGAATGCATGCCAAGTTGCATTTTCACTTACAAATTTCCACCATACCTTAGCATGGGCCCACACTTTACTAATTTTAAATAAAAGTTTGAGCTTTTCTTTTTTTCTTTTGACCTTATTTGGTGCCATATAGACCTATGGTCTCCCCCACATGAGCTCCTCTTTCAATGGCCTACACAACTACATGCTTAAAACATTATTTGTGCTCATCTTATTTTTGCCTCCATTTGGGCTTCAATTTTCCACCATGGACCCCTTTATTAGGTGGTATGGGGCTCCTCCACATTGATGCTACCCATTTATATAAAATCCTTTGTTATGTTTGACTGCCATTGTCTTTTAACTACTACCTCCACCATTTCCTCTTCCCCATGGGCTTCAAAAGTGGGACAAAAATCTTCAAATTGTGTTTTTAAAATGTGCGTTTTACACATGCATTCCTTGTGGACTTTCTTATCCCCTTCTACAATTTGTATAATTAATTTGAAATTTTGGCAAAACTTTGGACACCCTTTTGTATGTTGCAAATAGAACTTGCTTTTCCTGCCAAGATTTTTGCCATTTATCATGCCTTTTATTTTACACCCTATAAGCCTTTTTTTTAAACACAAAAATATCAAATGTTAGTTGAAACTAGGACTTCATAAGGTTTTTTATAACATAAACATGAGAACAATGTTTTTCATGACTGCAAAAATTGATATTTGGATGATCTTCCTAAACATAATTATGTTGATTTGAGTAAAGGTTAGATAGATTAGGCATTAATATTTAACAAGGGCACAAACTATCTTGGTGAAATTTTGGGCACTAACACTTCTAAATTAAGAGAACATTTATATTGCAAGTCATAATCAATCTATTTCATTTAAAGACTATTTTTAGAATTCTATCACTAATCTTTAGGCATAATCCTTGGAAGAACAAGATACATATAAACATCAATCCAAATTCATCATTGAATAATTACTTAAAGTTGTAATTTATTTGCATGAAGAAACTTGAAATACTTATTTTGATAGTGTCAAATGTCTTCAGGGAGTATGGGCAGGTTATGTCTTAGTTCAACCCATGGTAAAATCATACCTCTCATTTTTTAATTAAACTTTGAAGTTACTAATATAATGGTTGAATATAAATCTTGAATATTATAGGTGCAAGTAGTCATTAATTTAGATATCCCATATTTACACACCCAAGGTTATTCAAAACTCATATGTCATCAAGGCAATTATGATTATTAATGCAAAAGTGAAAATATTGTCACATATAATAAACTTGATACAATTCTTACCAAATAATTCACATCATTTACTATTGAAGTAATCCCATAAGAACAAAATGTGATCATTGATTCTTTTTCTTCATCATCTTCTCTCTTTCACCCTCATCAAGAAATTCATGATTTATCCCATGAGAATAAAAAGTCATAATTGATTCTTTTGCTTTATCATATTCTCTCTTTCACCCTAATCAATCAATTCATGATCCATAATTTCTCATTCACATAAGGAAATCCCCATCCAATTTTAAATCCATGGATTATTATCATATCTACCACATTGATGTTGTCACTATTCACCAAAGATCATGTTATAAAAATATAATATAATATATCGAGCATTATACTTATCCTCTAAAGGTTGATTCTCATGAAAATACTAGAATTCATAAGCAAACCTTCAAATATGTCCTTAAATATGATATTATTTATTATCATAATGCTAAAGGTACCTTGCTTTATTTTATTTGTCAATAATAAGTACCTACTCTTCTTAAAGAATCACATGGGGGAATCTGTGGTGGTCACTATAGCTAACACACTACAACTGACAAATTTATATGCACAGGATACTTATGAACTAATATTGAAAAAGATTCCATTACATTGACTAAAAATTATAACCTTTGCCAACTTCAGAATGATGTCATTCATTCTCCTCCATCTAATCTTAAAAATTTCGAGTCTGCTAGGCAATTTTGTAAGTGGGGATTATATCTCATTGGAAAATTACCTAGATCATAGCATGGCCTTGCCTTCATCATTACTACCACTGAATATTTTACCAAGTGGGTTGAATGTATGCCTCTTGTAAATGTTATTGACATAACTATTTAATAACTCATACTTTATAAAATAATATGTCATTTTGGGATTCCTCACACCATCATTTATAATAATGGTGGTAATTTTAAAAACAAATATATGAGACAATTATGTGAAAAAAGGTAAATGACACATAAATTATCCACACCATATCACTCATAGTGTAATAGTCAGGGTGAATCCACTGATAAAATACTTAATTTTCTTTGTAAAAGGCTATCAAATATTATCACTTTGACTGATACCTCAATCTCTATACTTAACTTTGAGATTATCATACTAATATTCATACTACCACTAGGGCAACCCCCTTCTAGTTTTTATATGGTTTTGAATCTCCCTTACCAATATAGTTTGAATTTATTTCCTTGTGCATTTATATTATTGGCATAATTCCCTATTAATAACTTCATCAAGTTCATCTTCATGCCTTAGATTTTCTTGATGAGTGATGTATGGGTGCATTACAACATAACCACCAATACAAAGATCATATTCCTAAACAACATAACAAAAGTTAAAAGTGTATACTTTAAATTTTGTATAATTAGTTCTTAAGTTAGGTTACACCAATGAAAAATAAGGTAAGTATGCTAAAAAGTGTTGGGGTCCTTACCTAGTCAAAGACATTCTTAGACCTAGCAGTTATAGATTACAAACTAACAAAGAACACATATTCAAAGAACTAAAGAAGGCTCAGTTTTTGAAGGCATATTTTTCTTAATTATATACTCTTAATGTATTTCTACTACACTTTACTTAAATTTTAGTACTTAGCTTTATATATACTCCACAACTACTTACATGTATTATTTAGACTTTATATTGTGAAAAATCACATCAGCATCATTTTTTTGTCACACCTCAAGTTTCCCTCTTTATACGTCACCTTTAGTTGACATTTTTAATAATTTGATCTTTTTGTCCCTTTTAAACACAATTTGGTTTTGTAGTATTGTCAATGTATATAGTTTCATCATATTTTATTTTACATCTTTTTTTGGCAAAATTCAAGCCTCTTGGTTTTTCAATTTGTGAATTAGATTGTAAGACCTCAGATAGGACCAAGGATTGCACAAAAATATTCATAAATTCACTTCATACATTATTTTTTCCCTCAATATTAGCTACATGTATTTCCTAAAATATAAGACAATGGTCAAGAGTTATATTTTTCTATGTGCAAGTTTAATCATATTATTCACTGATAAAACTTTAACATTTTATTCTCATGTCTTCATTAACATAAATTTTTTTATGATGATGATTCATGCCTACTTATCATTATACTATCCTCATTAAAAATCTTTTTTTGGTGATTTGGGTCAACCCAATTGTTTTATGATCATTTTCATAATTTCCCCTAAACCACATCATTATGGACACACCAAGGTCAGATTCAAGATTGCATTTTCATCTAACATGCAAGTATAGGAATTTTAGACACCATTGTCCTTTGGTTCTCTTCTTTCACCACAAAGTGGAAATTCTATTGTGATATCCATTTTTATCACTCATGCTTAGTTTTTTGACTTTGTATGTAGAAGGAATAGAAAAATCCAAAAGAGTTAAAATCTATATCATATAAAAAATGCAATGATTAAATAGGCAAATACAATATTGAAATTAAAATTACACCAAAATATGTGATCTTTATTTAACACATATTATAATCTAATTGAATCTCAAACTCCATAGTTAGCTTCATAATAGATCCAAGGTCCATTAGGGTACATTACACTATTAGACCAAGATATGAGGTCTTGTTATCATTCATAGCGCCACCTACTTGCTCATGTAAGTAATTAATATTTAAAATATAATGAAGGCTTGAGAATGGGAAACACATTATGAGAAGGTAGGTATATTTTACTTTTTATGCATACCAACATTCATGAAATGATACTTGTAATTCACTATTTAGTCCATGCTTGTATGGTCTGGTCAAGTTATCTAAAGGTTATTGATGTTAAAAGTTTCTTAGTCTCGCTAGTTTGATATTAGTGTCTTATCTTCAATAAATATTATGTAATCATATCGGTGTCACCCTATTTTCCACAACCACGAATTTCATTTCCCACCTTGATAGGAAGATTTATTTATAAATCTTTTTTGAATTTCTTTACTTCTTATCCATCTCTTTTTTGACATGTTCTTAAAATAAAAGTTTCAATTTGTTTATCATTATAATTAAACATACATATTTGAGTTACAAGATTCTATTTTGGTTATCAGCTTATCTTCTTTGAAACTCTCCTATCTATGTTTGGGATAGTCCTTTTTCTATTGACCTTTTTGTGGGCCATTTTTTCCTATTTACTTAAGTATCTCTTATTTTTATCATTGATTGAATATGGATTTCATCTTTTATCGATGTTGTTTACATTTATGATTTTTTCATATTTTATTGAATATAGATCATTACTTCTCATTCATCGATGTTTATTACATTATTCTATTTTATGATACTTTAGATACATGTCTAGGTGTTTCAGTTATTAGTAACCTTAGATTTTTAAATACCTAATATTCTCTTTCTCTTGTTATTTAACTCATAAATTGTGGTTCTAATCTAGGCTTTGTCATCTGAGCTTACCAAAAAAATTATGTACTTAAAATCATCATGAAAGTTTTTAATTTACTTTTATTTTTTTTATTGTTAGTTTTTGCTCTCTAGGCTTGTATCCCTAGAGTTTGTCCAAAGAAGTTATTACACCCTCCATGATCAAGACTATACATACATCATGCGACCATTAAACAATAAAGGTAAGTCAAGATATGTATATGGTACTTTTAGGTATTTCACTTATTTACTTTAATTTATTTCCCACATTTAAATGTAATTTATTAGTTCAATTAATATGTTTCTATGTTATTTCTCAAAACATCATCCCACATTACACTCTAATGCATGTGATGATATTTGAGTGGTGCATATGTATATAGAGAATATTTGTAAACTTTATCATTCACTGATGATTTCACTCTTGTTGTAATCTATTGATTTTTAATCTCTCTGAGTGCATGCCTTAAACGGTGCACCTAGAAAAGTGGTGGGTAGACTGATGGTACATTGTAAGAGACATTATTATTTATTTATCATACCTATATCCAATACATTTCCTCTGATATTTAATCCATGACAAAATATTCCTCTAAATAACCCCTACCTAAACCAAGATGTATCATTTATGAATACATCAGTGACGATTGATGTAATATGTTCCACATCCCACCAAAATTGAAATTAGGTCAGCTAGGGTCAATGTAGTTTTAAGTCACTATGCATGATTTGTAACTAATTAAATCCATGGTGACCTAATTTTAAGTTAAATGACAAATTTTAAACTATTTTGAGGTGGGTCAACATTATCAACCTAAATTTTGAAAGGGTTTAAAGTCATATTTCAATATAAATACAAGTCATATTTCAATCCAATGGAGAGGAACTTTCATTTTTGCATTATTATTACTCCCAATTCTACTTTAGTCTATATTTTGAGTAAACCATTGCTTAGATCTTGTCTTGGAGTGGAATAACTTATCTAGTGGAGTCTTAGATGCAATTAGGAGAAGTCTTTTATATTAGAGTTGATTTAAACCATTGTAATCCTTGCAACCACAACAATCTCTTGCAAAGCACTAGTGGCCAAAGGGGAGATTGAGACTCAACATGTTCTATTCAAGGTAAGTATTTTTAACCCTAGCTCTTTCATATGGTAAATAGATATTACATAATTAATAGTTTTGAATTTATAACTCCTTATTTGAATCTTCTCGACACTTAAACTTAGTGTGGCTATAGGATTATTCAATCTTGTTAATTTTTCACCCTAGATAACTTAGGCTTTTATTTTCCTACCATGGTTCATTACCCTTTCTAGTTTTATTTTAACCATCCCATTATTTGTGTTTCAAGTTTTGGTAACACTAGATTAAATTAGTTCAACTATTACATATCTAGTTATACTTATTACATTATATTGATTGTTTAGAGGCTTTAGAATCCTCTTCATTAATGTTATGTGATAAGTGCTCCTCTATCTAAAGTTAACATATCCAATTGGTCATGCACCGATATAACTAAGTATTCAATAGGTTTTAATTAATTTACCTTTCCTGAATCCAAATCTATTAAACAAGATATTGTAGGTCTATCTTAATTTGTTGTATACACTATCTCTCTCAATTGCAACACATCAATAAAACCCTATTTATTTCACATAAATTAAAATCGTCATATTATTTCTATTGTATTAATATATATAACCATAAGTGTGATAACAAAATGCTTATTAACTATAATAAAAATTTATTTTCTTATAATTCAATTAAAAATTTAATAATATATAAAACAAAACATAAGCCCAATAACAAATAATAACTTAATTAATGGGTGCAACCTCAATTAAAACATAATCATAGGCCCAAGCAAGAGTCAAGCTAGGCAGAGCATTACATATTATGAAGGTTGTATTATATTTTCTGCAAGTCTTTTGTTCCACCTATTCTTTTATCTTTTTAAAAAGACTGAAATATATTACACTTAAATGTAATATTTCCCGTCTTTACAAATTTGAATCTGCGCATCATCATACTTTATTAATATCAAATTGATTGTCTTTAATGTTTCATCTTTAATGATATGAAAATCCTAGCATCCAAATCTAATTTTCCCATTATAAATGCTTCTGTGAATGATTTAATGTCAAGACAAATGTTATGATTTTTTTCTCATAATGTTTATGTGGCACCACCATAACCTTCGACCTTTCGGTGGGCGTTCTTACTCTCTGTCTTCATTTGCATTTTCTTGTTTGTTTCTCTTCTCCTCTACCCTGCATATATACAAAATGATGCAAAGACATTTAAATTTTAAATATGTAACATATTGAATTTTGAACCTTGATCAAATCCCACCTAAAACAGGTTTCCATCGTCATCTTTGTCTCAAGCATTTCCATGCATTCCCTTGTATATGTTTTCTATTTAGATTTTTTTTTGAGACGTAGCAGATTGAGGAAGACGAAGGCTGATCTAGAGGGAATTGTGTCTTGTGGGATTGAAAGATATGGTGGTGTTGATGTTTTTATGTAAATTCTATTGTTGTATATCTTCGTTTCTCACACAATTATCCCTTATTGCTACAATTTTACCCTCCATGTTCGACTCCTTGTTTTTCTATTTTCCACTCGTAGTAAGATTGGATGGAAATTTTATCAATGGGTATAAGAGGTCTCTCAATTTTCTCATCTGTATAAAATAATAATGAGGCATGTCATCTTATTAATTTTCCATTTATGGAGATTTATATATTAATATTTATATTGTGCAGACTACGGCTATTAGAAGTGAGGTGCGTCATCATATAAAATGTGATGTAAAGAGGATTACCAAAATTTTATTGAAGCAAGTTATAATTTAAAGTTGCTCAAAGTTGGAAGCACATTTTATAATGATGGGTGGCCATCAACATGGTCCTTTCATCAAATAAAACTTCCTATATGTTTATGTTTATACGTCGAAAACAATTTTTTTCGATACATATAAATTGTTTTATAATAAAATTTGATAAAATTAAGTATTTACTAATATGCTTTCATTTTATATTTGAGTGTATATTTATTAATTAGATAATATTTTGGTAAGATATTTAATAAAATATTTCCCTTTTTAATGTTATAATAAACAAGAGTTGAAATAGTAGCAACATATTTATAAATAATTTGAAGATTATACCAATAACATATTTATAAATAATTTGAAGATCATACCAATATGCACACCTTGTTCTTTGTAAAGAAAACAATATCAAACAATATCTAATTAATAAAGCCTGAAAATTGTAATAATAAGATTAATTATAATGTTAGTGGGAATTTATTCATCCGTGCTTATTGTATGGTTATGTCTTTATATTTATAGTAGTTATATAAAGAATTTATTTTATCGTGGAAATGGATATTTTATTGATATTTATGATTATTTTGATTGTTTTGTGTGTGTGTGTGTGTGTGTGTGTGTGTGTGTGTGTGTATGTATATGTATATGTATATGTATATGTATATATATACATATGTACATATATATACATATGTATGTGTGTGTGTGTGTGTGTGTGTGTGTGCGCTTTATTGATATATCGAATTATTGAAGTATAAATGACCAAAAAAAAAATCACATAAATCTTAACAATAATGAAAACAATACTTAAATTTTAATAAAATTTAATTATTAATAAATAGTTTAGATTTCCTAACAACCCTAATTAACATCTTGAACATAATTATATTAACACAAATTTAGTGCTTATATCATTTATAATTACGAATGGTTTTGTTATTTAACCCATTTCATTATAATGTTTCCAAACTACTTTATAAATTGTATTAAAGTTCTTATAATTATAATGGCCACTAAAAAAAAAAGATTAAGGATAATAATAATGAATAATTATTTACCCTCTACCTTCATTGCAATTTTATTTCATTTGAAAATATCACTTTGAAGAGATACCAAATATAACAATCTATATGTAACAATACTATTCTAACATTTATGCTTTATGGGCTTAGACAAAATACCACGTGCCCCATATGCTTTGATGCCATGTATATATAATCCTGGTATATTACATCCCTCATGAAGATTTTTCACACATAATACTTCTATATTAGTAAATTATGTTGGTTAGCAGCACATGAGAGTGTACTTATACTTTTTATGATTAAATTTAAAGAAGATAAGAGAAATGTCATATGAAACTATAAAAACAAACTTCCAGCATGGTGACGGCATCCGTGTGATTGATCTATAATGCTTTGTGATGTAATTTCATATGCATGAGGCTATCAAGCTTAACTGAGGTTAGAAGATAGTCTTTTACAATTGGCATAAGCCCAAATAGTAGTTTTAGTTGTAATTTGATAGTAAACCTAACATATTAGAATTTGTAAGGAAAATTTCAATAAATGCAATGTATAGTTCAAATTTTTAATGTAAATTTCAATATATACAAATTCAAGCAAGGTGGGAAACATTTCAATCACATCAATCATGTGCAATGTCATTTATTACATCCTCGTGTGCATAGATGGATTCATGGCATTTGAAATAGGATATTCAATGCATTTAAACTTTGAGGTTCAATATATGTAATATACATGTTTATCTAAGTCATTAGTTGAAATATAAAACAAGAATTAAATATGAACATGTTATGATGGATATATTTTTATTGATTCCAATCATTTTATTTTGTTAAATAATACATTTTTGTCCAAGACATGAAAAATATAACCTTGTATTTAAAATACTTTAACATTTTATTACTATGAATATTTTGGTTTAAAGATATGAAATAAATAGAGTACATCCAAAGAGAATAAGGTTTTTTTGTTGTATCATCCTTTATAATAATGAAAACTACTACTACATTCAATAAGAATATTTTTGACAAAATATTAAATCATGGTTTTGATGATTATTTATGTAATATAGATAATGACTCTTGGATAGTATTAGAAATCAACTTAAAGGAGTGAGACATTATAGTTGGATATACTAAGTTTCAAATGGTATCAAAATTCTCAGTAGTCTGGTGAATTTGCCTAAACACTTAAATTTTTAAGGGAAGATGAATATGCAAGGTAAGGGGAAAAGGTAGTTGTATGGGATTTTCAATAAAGTCTTCACTCAGGATTTTGTAAACATTGGGTGTACTTGAATTCTAATATTGAACATGAAATGATCACTTTTATATATATTTCATTGCATAGATATATATCTAAGATTCAAGCTACAAACCTTATTTACATTGTGTATACTTGGATTTTAATATTAAAAATAAAATACCATTTTTATAAATCCTTCATTACATAAATTTCATCTGTGATTCAAACCACAAACCCTAGCCTATAAATTTCCTTTACTAATATCAATCTTAATCTCACAACATAATGCAACTTCTTTGGCAGACAATAAAGGAATTAATGTGTTAAAGAAGTATTCTCTAAACTATTTACAAGAACTTTGTCTTCCCCTATCAAATTCCTCCAAATTAATGATGGGTTTTTAACCTCAATCACTACAATCTCATATAATTTTATGTATTATTTAATATCCCTCGTGATCCAGATCTTGAATGGACACAACGGCCATATATGAGATTTAAGAAAACTAGACAAATAATGAAGTTAGATTTACCATTCAGATGTTTTACTTCCACGACTTTATTTTAATTAATTATCACCTATTGCATTTCATCTCGAGCCTCTCGGTAACTAATAATGTATGGATTGATTTTGACGTTTGGGTTAAGTTAAATATAAGAACTGAAGGCTAGATATTTGATATGAAGAATAATTAGAATGTTGGTTTAAATAATATGTTTAATATGGATAAGAACTAGATTGAGATACATAATTTAAAAATATCTCAGAGTATTATGATCAATAGGGTGAAACATTTTGCCTAGTGTTTTATTTGTGGATGTGTAGTTTTTTTATTTTTGGGTGTGCAATTTTCTTATGTTGATATGTATCTCTCCATTTTCAATCAATACTTTTGTTATTCTCAAAGTAGTATATTATTTTTATAAATCCTACTTATTATGTAATGGATAAAATATGTGTTTGTTCATTCATGCGTGATTTTTCATATTCATTCTTTTTCTTTTTCTTTTAATGGTTGAAATCAATATAACCTAATATTCTATTCTACTTGTAAATATTGTAAATATATTTATTTTGTATTTCCCTACTTTCAATAAATAAAACCTCCATTCTAAATAAAGAAGTGACTTTTTATCATTTCTACTATTATGAAATGTAAGATTTATCAAAGTACCAAATATTTAACAAGCAAAGCTCAAACTCAAATTTAGTTCTCCCACTTATATGTGTGTGAAATTGTGAATAAAGATCTAAATGTTATTTCTCCTAGCTTAACCTTAACACAAGCATGTAAATGTAACAATAATTAATATATTTATATTTAATGATTCAATGCAATAAAATTAAATAACTTTTGAATAGCTCTTTAAATGTGAGAGTGCTTATGCACTAAATAACTTATGTGTGTGTGTGTGTGTGTGTGTGTGTGTGTGTATGTACATACATACATACATACATACATACATACATACATACATACATACATACATATATATATACTGATGGTGATTGAAATGTACCCAAAGACATAATAGAGGATACAAAAGTGATGCCTTAAAAAAGAATTATGTCAAAATAGAATTTCAAATACCAAGGGTTAAGATCATCAAGAAGGACTCAATATTTGTTGCTACTATTTAGCCTTACTGGTCTATCATGTCTAAAAATGAATATAACCTCAAAATGACAAAAAAGTTTAGAGATACCTATTTTTATATGTGAATTAAATATTATGGATGGAAAAATGGTGTTATAAAATCATAAATTAAAAAAGGACACATGAAATACATTCATCATTAAGTATTTAATTATTATCTAAGATCCATATAAGTAAAGTAGTTAAAAGACATTATAAAACAAAGATTATGTAAAATTTGGATGTCCCTAATGAGGAAACCTATTACAAATGATATATTAATGTAAATGTATATGTTATACATCGCTGATTGAATCTTGACCCAACACATTATCTTAAAATTTATATCACGATCTCAACTCATTCACTAAATGTTGTAATCTAACTTAACCATTGAGCATAAAACTGGGGAAGGGTTACATAAAGGAGCAAGTAAAAATTCACAATCAGCTCAAGCATAAATAAGAAATGAAAATATAACATAATATCAATGCCAAAATAATCAGCAAAGATAAATCCATAAACAATATGAAGCCAAAATAAAACATTGAAAAGTGAAAAGATTGTCACATAAAATGGGTTGCCGAAACTCATATCTACTATAGATTAGATAATCACTTTTAATAACATCCTAATAATAAAAAATATTTCATAAAGTGGAGACATTTAACCTCATGAAAATCAATAACCCCAAAAAAAACACAAGTCCAAGACATAACAACCTCTCGCATGTCCTAACAAAGACCTCTAAGCCATGTAAGTATACAAATCTAAATAACACAAAGGAAATAGTGAATGAGTAATTTTATTATTCCCCTTTACACTTAAATAAATCACCAAAAAAATGGAAAAAAATAATCGATAAGAAGAATATAACAAATAAGACATTGTAACCACTATCATAAAATGAAAGCATTCACGATAAACATATTCCAAAAATAATTAAGATACATAAATCAATGAATGAATCCACATCCTTCAATAAAATGCTGAGGGTGTAAAAGGAAACTATCTAAACCAAATGAAAATTCCATAATCATATAAAATCATTAGATCATTAATTAAAATGACAACTTTCAATGAAAAGGGAAAACCATCGAAAGTAATAACAAGAATTACCATAATAATGCTGAGATACTTCTTAGTGACTTAAAAAAAAAATTAATTCATTACGATCAATTTGTTTTTATTTATTTTTTTTAGCAAGAATAAAACCAAATCCAATTGAATAAGTCATCTTTGGTGGTTTTATCATAAAGACTAAGTAAACAACTGAACCAGTTTAAAAAAGACATGTTGAACTCATGATAAAGGAAGAAATTATTACATGAGCTACCTTATATTTATAATTATTTTATTCTCATAAACGTCCTTGATATTATTAATGTTTTTAACCACATTGTGTAGTATTTTTCAAGTCATATTGAGTGAGGAATAGTGATGAATAAAAACACGATAAGTTTATAGAGACCATAACTTTTGATTTGTAGCTTTGTTTGAGTCCATCTTCAAGTCAAAACAATCATCTTAAAAAGATAAAATCAGACATAACCTATCCTTCTAGTTATGATATATTTTTTATATTTTTTGGAGGCCATACATGACTATATGAGGGTCTGAAATTATAGTTTAATATTACTTTTGGTATTTTCCTAAATTTTTAGATTATTTATTTTCATAACCATACTAGAACTTCAATTGATATTTGTCTAATAGATTAATATTAGTGTTTATTTTATTTTTGAATTTTTTTAGAGTTGCATGCACTTTCATACAAAACTTACTAAAAATAATAGCTGCTAAAAATATGAGGTTGAGTTTTATTTATTTTTAGAGTTTTGAATTTTTCATGACAATTTCAATACGAAGTTGAGGTTATTTATAAATAATTTTTAATTATTTGAATCATTCAATACAAATTAATACAGGTTGTTGTTTCATTAACATTTTCTCTTGGTAATTATATTATATTTATAGTATTTAGGTTCATTATCTAGTATGAGAGTATATTTGACTTTTGGAGTTGTGAGAGATGGTGACAAGACAAGGAGGAAATGCTCAGATGAACTAGACTATGCAAGAGTTGTAGAATCAAGTATAATACTTAATTGATATAAATGTGAATCAAATATAAAAGAGAGTATAAGAGAATGTACAAGATGACACAAATCATGAATAATAATTTTTTTAAAAAGAACAACAAGAATAGATGCCATCAACGAAAAAGAGGATAGTTAGGGATTTATAAGGAAGGAATGAAAGGATCAAGGTTTAGATTACATATTATGGAGGAGTTTTAAAACCAAAGGAGTTGATATATTTGATGAACATTATGGAGAAGTTTTTTGAATGGAGAAATATGAGAGAATACAATAAGGTAAAGTTTGTTGCATGAAATTGAAGGTTCATGTAATGATTTTATGGGACCACCAACAGAAACAAAGTAGAGAAATGGTAAAGAGAAGATCAAATCATGGAAATAGATGGATAATAATCTGAGGGAGAAATATCTTCCTTTGGATTATACTCAAACCCTATACAAGATATTTTAAAATTTGAAGCAAAAATATCATAGTATACAAGTGTATACATATGAGTTTTACAAGAATTTTTATATCAGTATATCATGTTGAAATAGAAAATTAGATGGATCCAAGGTATGTAAATGGTTCCAAGTTTTCTGTTCAATATTAATTAAGCATGCATAGAATACTCTGCATGCAAGAATCTTATCCAATTAGCATTTGAGGTGGAAGAAAAATAAAATAGACAGAATTCTAGAAGAACCTCTATTGGGATAAGAAGAGAAATATCACCTCTAATTAGGGGATGAGGTGGATATAATACAAATAGAGTTGGGTTTAAAAATAATAAAGGATAATCATTAAGTGGTGTAAAAAGACAAGAAGATAATAGATAAAGTTTTCAATACCATCAAATATGAAGAGGATTTTAGAGAGGATGAAGCTATGGTGGTGGTACAGGATGGTTTAAAAATAAACATAGGTATTATGTTTATTATATATGTGGAGATGAAGGCCATAAAGTGTTTGAGTGTAAACATTACTAAGATTACTAAAATAGGTAAGAGGATCACCCAAGAGGGAATTTAGTTGAAGTTGAAATAGAAGAGAAAAATTGAAGTTGCATTAGCATATATTGGAGAAAACCTCATGATGAGAAGAAAAATGATTTCTCCAATGAAATAATATGTGAATAATAAATAACATGCTGATGTATGGTTATGAATAAATATATTTTGAATAACATGTACGTTAATAGGCAAGATAAGCAAAGTAATTATAACTGGTGGTAGTTGTGAAAAAAAATGTTTGTAAAGATATGATTAAGAAACTAGGTTTGTAGTGTGAAAATCATCCTAATGATTATCATATTTCATAGTTTAAGAAGCGAATGAAGTTTTGGTAGATAAAATGTGTTTAATAAAGTTTTATATAGGTCAAAATTACAAGGATTAAATATGGTGTGATTTTATAACAATGGATGCATGCCATGTATTATTGGGAAGGCCATAAAAGTTTTATAAAAATAAATTCATGATGGAACCAAAAACATAGATAATTTATTTAAATGCGGTATTAATATATTTTTGTTACCTCTTGAAAAAGAAGGATAGGCTAAAAGCGCGCTGACTATAAAATATTTTTTCAAATATATGAAGATGATAGGTTGTTGCTATGCATTACTAGCAAAGAAAGGATACACAAAGGTGGTGTAAATGCCATAATAAGTAGTAGTGTTGGAAGAATATGTAGATATTATATTTGATGAGTTACAATATGGTTTACCTCTAAAGACAGATATTTAGTATCCTATTGATTTGATTCCATGATCACCTCTATCTAATCAAGCAGCTTATAGGATGAGTCTAATAGAACATGTAGAATTAAATAAATAGGTAATTGAATTTGTGAGGAAAGGTGTAGTAAAGGAGAGTATGAGTCCAATGTGTGAAACACCAGAATTTTTAACTCCAAAGAAATATAAATGGTGGAATATGTGTGTGTATAGTAGAAAAATCAATAAAATCACAATAAAGTACAAGTTTCTTATATCTCATTTAGATAATATGGCAGATGTTCTTTTAAGGGAAAAATATTTTACCAAGGTTGATCTAAGGATTGGATACTATTAGAGTTATATTCGTGAAAAAGATGAATAGAAAATAATGTTCAAGAATATATATGATTTACATGAGTGGATGGTGATGTCATTTGTGTTATCTAATTAACCCAACACATTTATGAGGGTGATGAACATAATTCTATGAGAATATAGTTGTAATTTTGTGGTATTTTATTTTGATGATATTTTAATATTAATTAAGACTAAATAAGAGCACTTACTACATTTAAGAATGGGATTAGAAATGTTTAAAAAAAAAAGAAAAAGAAACTCTATGCAAATTTGAAGAAGTATAGGTTTGTGCAAAATAATTTGGTATTTTAGGATTTGTATTTTTAGCATATGGTGTATGAATGAATGAATATAAAATAAAGGAAAATTTTTACTGGCATATCTTAAAGAGAATCGTAGAGGTTAAAAGTTTCAATACTTTAGCAGATTTTTACTTAAAGTTTATTAAGAATTTTAGTAATATTGTTGCGCCAATTAAAAATTATATGAGAATAAAATGATTTACATAGACAAGGGCAATAATATAAATATTTGTGCTGATTTATTGGATAGGATCAACTCTATTTAATTAAGTAGCTTATAACATGAGTCCAACAAAACATGCAAAATTAAATAAATAGTTTATTGAACTAGTGAGGAAGGCTATAGTAATGGAGAACATGAGTCCATGTGCAACAACAACACTTACAACTCCAAATAAATATGGAAGGCGGTGTAAATGTGTGGTTAGTGGATTAATTAATAAAATTATAATCAAGTACAGGTTTTCTATACCTCATTTACATGATATGATGGATGTTCTTTCAGGAGTGAAATATTTTACAAAAATTAATCTAAAGAGTGGATACTATCATATTCAAATTTGTGAAAAAGATTAATGGAGAACAACATTCAAGTTTAGATATGGTTTAAATGAGTGGATCTTGATGCCATTTGGGGTAGCTAATGCACCCAACACGTTTATGAGGGTGATGAACACAATGCTACAAGAATATAGTAGTAAGTTTGTGGTAGTTTATTTTAGTGATATTTTAATATTTAGTAAAGGTAAAGACTAACACTTATAGTATTTGAGAGTGGTATTAGAATTTATTAAAAAATAGAAGATCTATGAAAATTTGAAGAAGTGTAGGTTTATGCATAACAATTTTGTATTTTTTATATTTTTAGTATCAATAGATGATGTAAGAATGGATGAGTAAAAAGTAAAGGCAATTGTTGAGTGTCCTTTCCCAAAGATCATCACATAGGTAAGAAGTTTTCATGGTTAAAAATTGTTTATGTAAAGTTTATTAATAATTTTAGTAGTCTTATTACACCAATAACAAATTGTATGAAAGGAAAAGAATTTGTATGGAAAAGGGAAATAATATAAATCCTTGAGTTGTTGAAGAATAGAATTATAGAATAGCCTATTTTAGTATTACCATGTTTTACCAAAGTGTTTTAAGTTGATTGTGAGGCTTATTTTGGTATAATTGGTGATTTTTTTAGTCAAAAAGGGAAGCCAATAGCATATTCCATTAATAAATTCAATGAGGTAAGAATAAAGTATTCTACAAATGATGTTGAATTTTATTAATCATGAGGATTTGAATTATGTAAACACTCAAAATAAATTAAATAGTAAGCATGTGAAGTGGGTGTATTTATTTTTGTGTTGAAGCACAAATCAAGAAAATAGAATCAGGTAGATGATGCTTTAAGCAGGCGAGTGGGGTAATTAACTACTATGGTGAATGAAGTAGATGGATTTGAATGTATTAAATAAGTATATGATACTGATTCAGATTTTTTTAAATATTTGAACAATTGAAAAATACATTTATAGGTGATACAAGTAATGATTATGAAGAGTATCTTATGAAAGATGATTATATATTCATAGGGAAATAATTATGTATTCCAATTGTGTATTCATGAGACAATATTATAAGATAATTACATAGTGGTGATTTGGTTGGACATTTTGGTATGCTAAAGACAAAAACTTTGGTGGAGGAGAAGTATTTTTTACCAAATATGAAGAGAGATGTGACAAGATATATTACAAGGTGAAGGATATATCTAGTGGAAAAAGACATGCATAATGCCATTATTGGTTCCAAGCAGACCTTGGATAGATTTGAGTATGAATTTTATGTTGGGATTACCAAACACAGAAAGATGAAATGATTCAAATTTTTTGTTGTAGATGGGTTTTATAAGATGGTTCATTATATTGCATACAATAAAACCAATGATGTCACTAGAGTTTCAAAACTATCTTTAAGGATATTATGAGATTTTATAGTGTTTTAAAAACCATTACATCAAATAGTGACATGAAATTTCCAAGTTATTTTTTGAGGCCTTAATTGAGGAATTAATGGGGATGAAGCTACAATTTAGTAGTGTATACCACATCAAATTAAATGGATAGTTAGTACTTGTAGATAGGAGCTTGGAAAATATATTGAGATGCATAGTTGGAGAGAAACCCAAGTAGTGGGACTTGGCTGTATCATAAGATAATTTTGCATATAATAGTTTAGTGAATAGATTAACAAAAAAACCAGCATTTTAGATTATTTGCGAGATAAATACTATGATTGTTTTAAATTTGGTACAATTACTACTTATATAATGAGTTATTGATGATGTAGAATAATTTTCATAACAAATACAACACTTACAATAAGTAAGAAGAAAATTGTAGGAAAGTAATGAGAATTATAAAGATGTCACATATGTTAGAAGAAGGTCAAAAATATTTGAATAATAAGATTTAGTGATGGTTTAATTGACTAAATAATTTTTTTTTTAAAATCATATATAACAAATTGAAGTATAAGAAAACCAGACCATAGAGAATTATGAAGAAAATAAATAACAATGCTTACTAGGTGAGTTTACCACAACATTTTGATATCTCTATGGTATTTAATATTTTCGATGTATATGATTTCCATGGAGAAGGTGTTGAATTTGAAGAATGTGAATAATTATATTGGAATTAATAGGTGTCAAAGAAGAAGATAAAAAATATACTATATGTTCTAGATAAGAAGATAATAAATAATATATAAGGAAGTTATGATAGGTATTTGGTATAGAGGGAATAACTAGAGTAGTAAGACAGCAATTAGATTATAGAATGGGAGATAAATAATATTTATAAGAACAAATGGAATTTGTGAAATTAAATAAACTCACAAGCTCTGAGTTATTTTCAAGCAGAGGAGAATGATGCAAGAAAAGAGGCCAAACTTTTGAAGGCCATAACTTTTGATCCATAGCTCCGTTTGAGCCCATCTTCATGTCAAAAAGACTGTCTTGAAAAATTAAATACAATTATAACTCACCCATCCAATTATGTAATATTTTAGATAATTTTTAAAAGTTATATATGACCCATTGAGGGTTTGAATTACAATTTAATATTAGTTTTAGTATTTTTAAAAATTAAAATATTATCTATTTTTGTAACTGAATTTAAACATTAGTTGATACTCAAACAACATGTTAATTTTAGTGTTTATTATATTTTTATATATTTTTAATGTTTTGGACACTTTCAAGCAAAACTTACTAAAAATAACAAGCTAAGTTTTATTTATTTCTAGAGTTCTGAATTTTGCATGTCAACTTCAATTTTTAGTTGAGGCTTATTTATGTATTATTTTTAATTATTTGAATAATTCATATGAATCAATATAAGTTATTATTTGATATGTTTTGCCTATCATTAATTTTATTGTCTTGATAGTATTCAGGTTCATTAAATGGTGATCTCCATACTATTTGAACTTCAGGATATCTTATGGCCTCTTAATTCTCATGTCTATATAATTTTTATAGATTGATTGGTTGATTGTGGTTTATTTTTACAATATGTTATTATGTTGTGTTGTTTACAATCCACTTTCATATTCAATGTTTACCAACCCCTTAACATCCTGTTAATCAGGATTATGTTCACCATAGTCTTTGGTTGCCACTCTATTCAATATCATCTATGTATATTTTATAATGGGTTCCATTTGGTTAATGGTTGGGTCATTTTTTTAATGTGTTTTTCAATTTATTATTTTTGATATTTGTTATTTTTCCTAGTGCAATCCACATAATAAATATACACTCTTATCATTAAATGGATATCCTTTTTAGTTTTCTTAATCTTATTTCTTCTTTGGTGATCATGAAGCCTTCAAAATCTTATTTCACTTTATTTTTCCCCTATTGGCATTGATGAGGTTATACATTATGCATAATTTCCACTAGTGCTTATGCCTTCAAGGAATAATATTCTAAGTATCCATGTAGTCAATAGGCCACCTCATATATAGTGACTCTCATCATCATTCTAATTTCCTTATCTATGCCCATTGTCTATGACCTTTGTTGGAGATCCTACTTGTATGGTGTCAACTTAGATAATCACTTTGTGGACTCAATGCAAACTTTTACAAACTCATTTCATCAAATTATATTCTCTAAACTTAATGATGGTTCACGTAATGTGATCTAAAACCTTGATTCAAAAATTATCACACATTTTCTACCAAAAATATCTATATCTTACTTCATAAATCATGGAAATATTCTCTTTATCTAGTGGAATACATCCATAAACTCCTATTTATTTCATATAAATTAAAATTTCTAAGAACCACTTTGTTAGATTATATAAAATAGTTGAATATATTTAATATATAGTCATTATATTCATTTTATATAAGGAATCACTATGAATCACTTGCCACTTCAAAAGGGTTTCTTCCTTATCAGAGCAATACTCTAATTGAAGTGATATTTACATGGATACTCTTACAATAGACTATGCCTCTATATTTATACTAGTTATAATATACTAAACACTTCATTTTTATAAATATGGTAGTAGTATTCAATGCCACTTTTACCTTTCACTATATATGCTACTATTCTATTACTATTCTACTGTTTATGCTACTATTCTACCCCTTCCTAGGAATCTTACATTACATCTCCTTTAAAGTATTTTATCCTCAAAACATGAAAATAATTACATATAAAAAATATGTAATAGGCTACTTAGAGTTACATTCATGTGTCATTTTATACTTCCACTTCTTATTGCACTCTTTTTATAGGAGAATGGAGCATAATAGTGTGAATAAAATTAGGGAAATAGAATATAGATGTGCAGAGAGATGGATTAATGGTATAACCATAATTGGATTCAGGTTGGTCCGATGATTATAGTCAAACAATGAAAATTGAAGCTTGGTGATGAGAATCTCAAATCTAGAAGGTGACACAAAAAAAGTCTGCTTGGAGACCAATAGAAAATACATGCCATCCCCTTTAACATTGGTCTTGACATACATTTTTGTTTAAGTGGATAACTCCACCAAAGAATTCACTGAATTATTGGAATCATTGGAGGGCAGAAAAAACAAGTTTATGTCAAATGTATGAAAGACTCGGTGAATAGAAGACAAAATAAATCACCTTCATCCAAGTGAAAGATATCTTCATGCCATGTTCAACAAGTAGCTTTTAAATCCATTAATACAATTATTTTTGCTTCATATTCTTGAACTATAAGAAATATATTACATACCATTCACTATAGATATTCTTCTAATCTAGCTATGCATTAATTTCTTTATCATACTATATTAATATATGGGAGAGAAGATCTAATATATCTAAAGTAGCATGCATATTACTATTGAATTTATTTATAGCATTGTTTAATTGATGCATTGCTCTAGATAAAATAGAAAACTCCATGACAACCAAAAGATGGACTCAACAACTGAAAACACTTTAGTTATTGAAAATGTGATAACTTTTGATTTACAAAATAAAATTGAAAAATAAAAATTGTTATAGAAAGATTAAATAGAGGTGCATAAAAATTAAAAACTTATTGGTGTAATTATTTCCTATTTGAGAGTATCATGCATGAAAAATATCTTCTTTTTTTTTACAACAATAGAAGGTACTTAAACTACGATAACTTTCACAATACTATATGAAATTAAGAATTTCAAATTATTTTAGAAAGTTAAAAATGAGGCTAACAAAACTCGGAACATTTTTGGCACAATTGTTTATGGTTGGAGATTTATATGAATAAAAATAGTCATTTTTATCGATGAAATATAAAGAAATATGCACTTGTAAATAACAGATTTGGCTTCAAATTCTAACTTGGACAAGAGAACAAGATGTATATCTGATTGTTGAAAACTTCCAAAATGCACTTAAAATATACCTGGAATAATAATACGTCTACGATGCACTTCAAATATGCCTATAATAATAATACAAAAAAAACCTTGGAAAAAGCTTTGAGACTAGATGTTAAGAACTTAAATGCTAAAATACACAAAATAACTCTAAATACTTAATATATATTATATTATATTCCTTAAATTATAGAAGAAATCACTCCAAATCACTTGTTATTTCAAGTAGGCTACCTCCTTATTAAATTAATACTCTAAACTGATATTTACATAGATGCTCTTATAATGCATTATGTCCCTATATTTATAGTAGTTCTAATCTACCAAACTCTTCATTTCTATGATTGTGGTACTAATATTCAATGCCTCTATTGCATTTCACTATTTATTACTATTCATGTTACTATTTTATTATTATTCTACTATTTAAATCACTATTCTACCCCTTTTTAAATATATTACAAAAATCATCATATATATATATATATATATATATATATATATATATATATATATATATATATATATATATACATATATATATACATACATATACATACATACATATATATATATACATACATATATATATACATACATATATATATATACATACATATATATATATATATATATACATATACATATACATATACATATAATCATAAGCATGATAATAAAATACTTATTAACTATAATAAAAATTTATTTTTTCATAATCCAATAAAATATATAATGATATACGAAACAAAACGTAACTCGAATAACATATAATAATTTAATTAATAGATACAACCCCGATTACCACTTAATCATGAACCCAAGTAAGGATCAAGCTACACGGAGCATTAAAAATTCTGAAGATAAAGATTATATTTCCTACTAGTGTTTTATTCCACCTATTCAAAAATATTTAACAAAGATTAAAATTTATTAGATTTAATTGTAATATTTTTTAATTATATCAAATTTAGTATGTTAATGTTTCACCATTAATGATTTGAAAGTGCTTGTATCTAAATCTAATTTTTCAATTATAATTGGTTCTGGTGAACGATTTAATGTTCAGACTAATGTTATGTATTTTTTTCCACCATAAACTTATAACACGTTCAGTTGATGCTGCTAAGTGGACAGTTGACCTTTCGGTGGGACTTCTTACTCTCTCTTTATTTTCATTTTCCTATCTGTTTCTCCTCTGCATCTACCCTTCAGTTTTTTAAATAAAAAATAAAAATAAATAACATATATATAAAATATGATGAAAACACATTTAAATTAAAAAGTTGTCTCCTCTTGAATTTTGAATCTTGATCAAATCCCACGTCAAATACGTTAGGCTTCCCTATATAAATAAATTATGATGAAAACACATTTAAAGTAAAAATTTGTCTCCTATGGAATTTTTAATCTTGATCAAATCCCACCTAAAATACGTTAGGTTTCCATTGTCATCATTGACCCAACCATTTCCAGGCATTTCCTTGTCTACTTTTTTAATGTTTAGAATGTTTTTGAAACGTAGCAGATCCGGCAAGACGAAGACTGATCTAGAGGGAATTTTGTCTTGTGGGATTGTATATTTTTCTATATATAAAATGTTTTGGAAACTCTCCGTTGCTCACACAAATACACCCCATTGTGACAATTTCACACTATGTTCGACTCCTTGTTTTTCTATTTTCTAGTCGTGGTCAGATTAGATGGAAATTTTCTTAACAAGTATAAAAGGTGTCCCAGTTTTCTCATAGTTATTTATATATTACTGTTTGTATTGTGCAGCCTACTGCTATTATTAGTGAGGCGTGTCATCTTATAAAATACGATGCAGCGAGGACTACCAAAATTCTATTGAAGCACGCTTTTGATATGTAAAATGGTTATAATATGAATTTGCTCAGAAGTTGGAAGCATATTTTATAATGATATGAAGCCAACGCGATAGTTGAGGACTGCCATAAATATTTTGAAGCATGTTTTTGATATTTAAAATACTTATAGTTTAAAGTTAAATTATTCAGAAGTTGGAAGCACATTTTATAATGTTGGGTAGCCATGGGCATGCTCCTTTCATCAAATAATACATTCTATATGTTTATAGGTGGAAAACAATCATTTAAGTACTCATTTATTATATTTATAATAAAATTTAATAAAATTATGAATTTAATAATATACTTTCAATTCTACATTAAATGTGAGTATACATTTGTTAATTAGATAATATTTTGGCGAGAGATTTAATGTAACATTTCCCTTTTAATATTAAAATAGAAAGTAAATCATTTTGAAGATCACATCAGTATTCATATCTTGTTCTTTTGAGAAAAGCAATAACCAACAATATTTAATTAATAGAATAAATCATTAAAATTATGATTATAAGATTAAATTATAATAACCATGTAAATTTATTCATCCATTCTTATTATGTGGTTTTGGGTTTCTATTTATAGCTAAAGGATTTGTTTATGGTAGGTGTGTGGTGGATGTTTGAAGTTGGAAAACTTATTTTTCTAGTTAAAATATTAGCATAAGTTTATTTTAACTGTAATACAAGATTATCTAAATAAAGAATCTTTCTTTATTTTTAAGTTTCGTATTATTTGACATATTAAATTATTGAATTTTTTTTTTTTTTTAATTTTAAATATGGACATATTAATAGCAATGAAAATAATGTTTAAAATTTGATAAAGTTGAATTATTTATAAATAGTAATTAAATTTGAAGGTCAATATTAATCTTAAGTTGAAGGGTATATATTTATTAAATCTTTCTATGGCTAAATTTTACTAGAAATGGTTACACTTTAATGAGAAGTTTAAATTAATAATATACTTCATTAAAAAACATGTTACATAAAATATCTCATCTAATAATTAGATTTGATAAGAACATTATTAAAATCTTACTAATTGAGATTTTCAACATAATGACATTGACAAAAGTTTAATACTTATACAGTTTACAATTAAAAATAATTTTATTATTTAGCCTATTTTATTATAACATTTTCAAACCCAAATTATAAATTATATTAATTTTTTTTAAATTATAATATTAAAAAAATAATAATAAAAAAATTAATAATGAATTATTCTGGACCCTGTACTTTTATTATTGTTTTATTTGATGTGTAAATATCATTTTGAAGAGCTATAAAATATAACAATTTATAGCCAACAATACTTTACTATCATTTATGCATTACGGGCTTAGACAAAATACCACATGCCCTATATGCTTTGGTGCCATCTATGTATAATCTTGTTACATTGCATTTTTCACGTAAATTGTTTATATATAGTGCTTCCACATTAATAGAAGATGTCGGTTAGTAACACGAATGTACTCATGCTTTTTATGGTTTAATTTAAAGAAGACAAGAAAATTTGTATACCAAACTATAAAAACAAGTTTCCTCTATGCGGACGGCATCTGTATGCTTGATCCACAATGCTTTGTGATGACGTTTAGATACACAAGGCTCTCCGGCTTAATGGAACTTAGAACATGGAGGTTAAAAGCTTTGAAAAAACAGAGTACATGAAAAGAGAATAAGTTTATTATTATTATTATTATTATTATTATTGGTGGTAGTGGCGGTGGTGGTGGTGGGGTGGTAATATTGACTACTACTGCATTCAATAAGAATATTCTTGACAAAATATTAAATCACGGGTTACAATGACATTTGGATGGTATTAAAAATCATTTTAAAGGAGTAAGACAGGATAGTTGGATTTCTAATGGTATCGAAATTCTCAGCAGTTTGGTGAGTCTACTTAAACATTGGTCTTCTATGGCAGACGCACATGTAGGGCGAGGATAATAGGAAGTTGGATGGGCTTTCCAATAAAGTATTTGTCTAGGCTTTTGTAAGCATTAGGCATTCTTGAATTTTTATATCGAAGATAAAGGAGTAACATTTGTCATAGAGTAAAAATATGTTAAATTTTTAGAGGTTATAATTTTTTATTTGTAGTTTTATTTGAGTTTTTTCACATATTAAAATGATCATTTTAAAAAGTTTGTTGTTGTTTTAAGTCGAATATTTTATTTAAAGGTATTTTTTGAAATTTGTTGTAGGCTAAACGAGGTCATTTAAGAATTTGAAATTATAGTTTAATGGTTTTTTAGGTTTTTGGTATTTTTAAAAATTGTATATTTTTATGATCGGATGTGAAGCTTTGTTGAAATTTGTCCTATAGGTTAATTTTAGTGTTAAGAGTATTTCGAGAGAATTTTAGCACTGCGAACGCTTGCATGCAAAACTTATTAAAGATAACAGCAGTTAAAAATAGAAGTTTTTTTTTTTACAATTTTTGCATGTTAACTCTATTTTTAAGTTAAAACTTATTTATAAATGATTTGTAATTATTTCAATTCAAACAATAGAAATCAATTCTGGATTATTATTTCAAATCTTAACCTATTGTAATTTTTGTTTTTGATAGTAATTTTGGTTCATTAACATGATAGTTAAGTATACTAAATTTCAAATGGTATCAAAATTCTCAGCATTTTGGTGTCTGCCTAAACACTTCGCTCAATTAGGCGAACATGCAGACTGAGGAGAAAAAGTAATTGGATGGACTTTCCAATAAAGTCTTTGTCTAAGGTCTTGTAAGCATTGGACATACTTGCATTCCGATCTTGAAGATAAAAATGCTACTTTTGTAAATCCTTCATTACATAGAACATATCACCTATTTTAATTAATAATGAACATATCCCTCTGGTAAGCTAATAACGTACAGCTTGAGTTTGACGCTTGGGTTAAGTTGACAATAAGAACTGGAGGCTGGATATAACGTAAGCCGCATGTTTATTTAAATGTCCATTGAACACAAAGGATATATGATTTTTGACAATGTATTTTGTATGCGTAAGGCCTGTGGCTGATACCGTGTGCACATGCTTTTAGAACAGGTCGAGTGAATCACTCAAAGATGACATCAAAGGCAATATTTTACACTTCTTTGGGCACACGATCACATTAAAAAAAATTAACCATGCCTTCTAGAAGTTGGATCAAGAAGTGAGATCCCAAATGTCAGCAGATAATTTTATTTATTATAAGAAAAGCGATCAATCGTTGGAACCTTTAATTTTGAGAACCCACATTTTTTATATTGTGTCATATCATGTTTTAAATACATGAATTTAGATAGTTTAATATTTTTTTAAGTTTGAAAAGGTTATTTGGGAGAAAAATTACAATATGGAAAGTCGTAGAATAAAGTTTTTAGAAACATGTTATTTTTGTTTTCCATATTTTTGGTCTTACCGATCCTTGGGACCAAAGGGACCAATAGTTGGGGACAAAAATGCCCAAAAAATTCAAAAACACACACATTCTTTTATTGACAGCTTATAATGTCGACACATAAACGATAAATCAAAATATCTATAGATCATCAATATGAAATGATGTGTCATGTTGGAAGACCAATGGCTCTTTAATGTAGAAGCCAACACCATTTTCAAAAGGTTTAGGCAAGTTTCTTTTTATTAATCTGGAAAGCTAATGCCACCCAGCACACCACCAAGTACTATTTATCCTTGCCTTTTCATGTACATCCTCCCCTAAAATAGTTGGAACTTACCCGAAAGTTATCAGCCATGTCACATTACACAAAGCAATTTTAGTCAACAAAATAGAATGATAAAAGCATACACATAGGTATGATTCTTGTAATTGAACCCACATCATTGTTTTGTTTTTTTTCACTTGGTTCTTATTGTTATTGTGATTTCTATGTTCAATTTTTTTATTGCATGCATTCACATCTAAGTAAAAGTTTACTAATATGTTAATGGAATGGCATAGTCTTTATTGATATCTTTTCTAGTCACTCTATTGTGTTATTCACTCAATTTGAAAATGAGATGGAAAACACATGGGTTAATAATTCAAACGCACTTCCATTCTCTAGATGACTAGATGGGCTTATCTTCATTACTAATGCAAGTTAATGTCCCCCTGTGTGCTACAAATATTCCTAGTTATTATTATTTTTACATGGTTTTTATGGTTATTACATCTTCTATGTTTTTATTTTCTATTATGTTCCTTAGACATTCCTATATTTTTAGGCGTGTTTTCTTTTTTCAATTTTTCTTTGTGTGCATTAACATATGTGTAAATATGTAAGCATATGTTAATGGAAGGACACAGTTGTTTTTCATATGTTTTACATTCACTCTATCATGTTATTTATTGAATTTTAACTTGGGGTGGAAAACACGTGGCTCATTAATGTGGAAGCCACTACCATTTTCCACATGACTAGACAGACTTTTCTCCATCACTATGGCAAGTTAATATCACCATGTGCTTCACAAATATTCTTAGTTATTAACATTTTCACATCTTTGTTATGCTTATTATGCCTTCCATGTTCCTGATTTATTTTGTGTTCCTTATACATTTTTCGTTTTGTTTGTGCACTTTTTTAATTCATTTTTTGTTGTGCCTTCACATCTAAGTACACATTTACTCCTATGTTAATGGAGTCATGGAACATTACACTAAAAATTTCTCTCCCTGTCTTTTCCTATTCCTCTTCCAAAACATATGGAACCTACCCAAAAAATTTCAACCATGCCACATTACATAGAGGAATTTCAATCGACAAAATGTAGGGATGAAAGTGTTCGCACATATGTGTTGCCTATAACTCAACCCAAAATAGTGTTTTATTTTATTTTTGCATGGCTATTATTGTTATGGTGCCTTCATTATTCTTGGTTTTCTGCCCACCCCTCCACATTTTTTGCATGGATTGTCAAGCTTTCCTCCATTAATGTGGTGAGCTACTGTCACCTTGAGTTGTATCAGTAACTATCTCTCCCTATCTTTTTGTGTACCTCATTCCTAAAATTGATATCCAATTTTGATTCAGATGGGAATGAGAGTTGTGGGAATGAACACTATGGGTATGACATAATAGTAAATATATTTTTTTTTTATATCACCCAATATAGTTTTTTGAGTTATATAGACATGTTAAAAGATGATTGTCTCATTACTATGCAAGGAAGCTCCATGTTAGAGGGTTGAAATATTACATATAGTTGAACCCACATCATTGGCCTCTTTTCATTCTTATTTTACTCCAATTTTTTTAATTTTTTTAATGAAAGTCTTGAAGGTTTTCTGAATTCATGTCATAGTGTGCCTCGTACCTATGTAAATTTAATACAAATCAGGTCATTATGTGTTTCATATTGATTTTTTTTCCTACACATGACATGGAATACAAACTATTTGCTAGTATGTGAATGGAAGACCTCAAGGTTTATATGCACATGTTATTAATTTTTATTGTATTAATATCAAAATCAATATTGTCTTGAAGGTTTTCTGAATTCATGTCATAGTGTGCCTCGTACCTATGTAAATTTAATACAAATCAGGTCATTATGTGTTTCATATTGATTTTTTTTCCTACACATGACATGGAATACAAACTATTTGCTAGTATGTGAATGGAAGACCTCAAGGTTTATATGCACATGTTATTAATTTTTATTGTATTAATATCAAAATCAATATTTTTATTCAAAAAAAATAATAAGTAGGGTAAGGGGACAAGTGCTTACGACTAGTAACTTCTAAAAATTTGGATTTATATTGTTTAACATTTTTAAAGTCTAAATATGTCATTCAAGAGGAAAATATACATTATTATCATTCACAATATCAACACAACATAAAACAATCTTTCAAAAAAAATTTATGGACTATTGTAATAAGATTCAAAATTTGAGAAATAAAAGGGATATACCTTCATAATTCAATTGTGGATCATTTCAAGGTAGATCATATTTTAATGAATCAAATGCTAATGTCAATAATGATGGCACTAAACTCCACCTAAATAGGTAGCAAGATGATTTGGGTGGTTCATTTATTTTTGTGTTATGGACTATGATAAGATTCAAGATTCTAACAATAAACATGATATACATTCATAATCCCATTATGGATCATTGAAAGATAGATCATCTATGAATGAATTAGACATTAATGCTAATAATGATGGAAATAAACACCACCCAAATAGCCATCAATATAAGTTGGGAGATTCGAGCAAGAAATGGGATACCAATTCACAATCCAATTATCGATCATTACAAGGTTTATCCTCTATCAATGAATAAGATGGTAATGTCAATAATTATGTAAACATGAAATCCACCCAAATAGGCAATAAAATGAGTTGGCTGATCCATTAGTCAATGGACCAACCAACTTATTTTTTTGCCTATTTAGATGGATTTCATTGCCATCATTATTGAAATTAACATCTAATTCATTCATAGATGATCTACCTTGCAATGATTCAAAAATGGAGTGTGAATGTGTATCCCCTTTCTTTCTTAAATATTGAATCTTATCACAATAATCTATAACAAAAATTGTAAGACTCTATTCTCTTATGTTTACCATGTTATTTTATGTTGCCTAACTCTGAACCCATGTTTTTATTTGTTAGGATTTAATATTCACAAAATTATTAATTTTTATATAGGTTTAAATATTTTAAACCTATTATAGAATATTAGTTTATTTTTTATTATCAAGAAATGCATTTCGATAAGGTTTGTTGTTACCCGTGACTATTAAGGGTCATTAGATCCTATGTTATAGGAAATGGCTGTGTTATCTTTCTGGATATATAATAGACAATTGTATTATGTTGAATCATTATATAAAACCATAATAGTATAAATGTGTATTTAATCTATTTTTTTGGCATTTGGTCTCCAATTTTCCAAAAGTGATATCAAAGCTTATTATTTGGTCTCGTGCATGTACAAGAAGCCTATGTAAAGTTTTAATGAGTGATTAGGGGAAACAACTTTGTTATTATTAATCACCCCTATATATGGTCAAAAATCATTTGTGTATTGCCTATTTATCTTTAGAATATACATTTACAACTTCTTATCCATACTTCTATTATTAATGTTATTTTTCATAGAATCAAAAGTCATAGAGAATAAATAGAAATTTGAGATCCGAAGGTACAATTGGGTCCACATGATTTTTTATCCAAGAATTCTAAGACAACATAGAGTGTGGATTATTATTTATTTAAAGCATAATAGTCCAAGTCTCCATATGGCGCCTCTAAAGAATAAGAGTTTTTCTCTATCTTCATGTTGGCTTCTAGCCTATTCTGAGCATAAAGTTAATTCCAATGTAGGATTTTGAGAAGCTACACCTATAGAGTCACTGTAGATATAAACAATTAATAACATTTGGAAGAATCTGAAATGAATGGTGTATGAATAGATTTTAATCATGCTAAATATTTTATTGTGCTATGTCACTCATATAGTGATACTGGTTATTGAAAGTAGCACTAGACCTATATACTTGGTAGATTAAGCATGTAGACTACCACTACTCTTCCTTCTATCTATTCATATTTTTTATGTCTCTAAAGAATCCATTTGCCAAAGAAGCCATTCACGCATATTTATCTTAACTACCACATTCATATATCAATAGTTATATCTGGTCAAAGTGAGTCTGTATCAAATAATTTAGAGGTTAATGCATAGTGAGTCAAGTTTTAGTTATAATAGAATTAGTATTTTAGTTCATAAATCCAAACATCAAACCAATGCTTTAGAAGTCATAATTTTTTATCATTTGTAATCTTTTAAGTTTGGTCAATAGTTTATAAGTCATATGTGCATTTTTTCAATATGTACAAAAATATTAAAAATTGAAATTATACATGGTCATATTATTAGGGTAATTGACATCCATTTTTCATGTCAAGAGTGTGGGGGGAGGAATTCTCTTCACTAATCTAGATATTCGAGATATACACTGGAGGATAATTGGTGTCCTCTCATGAGTCACCTATGACATGTTCACATCATTGTTATGGTGACATTTTTTAGTGTGTTTATTTTATGTTGTGTGTGGTGTGGTTTTATTATGAAATGTGGTTTTTATTTAAAATATTGAGCATTATTTTCTAGTTTGGTACATTATAATGAAGAATATTGTGGTGTGAAAAACCACTAAAGTAACACTTGGTTCTTGGAAAAGGGCTTGTTTAAATATGAGAAAATACCTAGGTGTATAAAATAGTTGAGACCTCTTGTCACCTCCAAGTTCATGGTAAGCCTACAAATAAAAAGCCATAAGGGTTCATGGTAATCCAAGAAACCACCGAAGGTGTTACTAGAGAGATGTACTCCTATGACTTCTAGGTTTATGGTAATCCTAAAAAGAAAAACTAAGGTGTTGTCAAGACCATGAAGCCATAAATATGGCATTCCACCTGAAAGGTGAGCAAAAAATGAACCCAAAAACTATCAAGAACAAGAAAATTACTAATATGCCAAGATCTTGAAACAATACTCAGAATTGATTCATATTACCAGCTATTTTTAGTAAGTCATGCATACAAGCACATGTAGCTCTAAAGATATCCCAAAAATATTCTAAACACTAAAATTATCAATTAGGATGAAATTCAATTGAAAAACTAAGGTTTTGCTGAGACCATGAAGCCACAAATATGACATTCCACATCAAAGGTGAGCAGATAATAAACCCAAAAACTATCAAGAACAAGAAAATTACTAATAGACCAAGATCTTGAAACAATACTTGTAATTTATTCATATTGATTTCTTTAAATAATTACAAACCCAAACCATGCTTAAATAACCCTGAACTTTGATTAGGAGTTGACATGCAAAATTTTTAAAAAAAATAAGGTCTAAAATAAAACTTCTATTTTAGCACCTATTATTTTTAGTAAGTAATGCATGCAAGCACATGCAGCTCTAAAAATATCCCAAAAATATTCTAAACACTAAAATTAGCCTATGGGATGAAATTCAATTAAAGTGGACTTTTAGTTCTAAAAATAGAAAAATCTCAAAAAAAATTATTAAACTAAATTTTTGGACCCTATTTTTTCTACATCATTCTCATCTTGTTGAAAACAAATTAGCTTCTGTGAGTTATCCTAATTTTATTACTACCATTTATCTTTGTCAATCTTCTTTAGATCCCATTTTTTAATCTAAGTGTTGTCTTCTTACTACAATCTTTCCCACTTGACCAAATTCATGTTATAATTCCCTTGTATTGTGCTCACTATCTTTATATCCAAACCCTACAGTATCTCATTCTTTTTTTTTTGAAACATGCTGCTACCAATTTACTTCTTCATCTTCATCACCTTCACCATTTTATTCATGGAATTTATATGAATCTGAAACATTAGATACCTTAAAAATTTCAAAATTATATGGTAAACTCACCTTATAAGCATTTTCATTAATTTTCTTGTACTTCAACTTATTGTATGTTCCTTTTGGAAATATCTATATCCTCAAGTAAACCATTACCAATTCTCCTTTAAATACGTTGGATCTTATTCTAACATCCATTGTTGCTTTATATTTCTCATTACTTTCTTGCAAATTTCTTTTGACTCCTTGTAAATATTGCATATGCTCTACAAATTCTTCTGGATCATCGCTAATTTGATCTACAATTTGCAATTGATACCAGACAATGAACCTAAAATTATCAAGAACAAGAAAATTACCAACAGGCCAAGATCTTGAAACAATACTCCAAATTGATTTGTATTAATCGCTTTAAATAATTACAAACCCAAATCATGCTTAAATAAACCTCAACTTGGATTTAGAGGTTACATGCAAAAATTCTATAAAAACTAACATCTAAAATAAAACTTCTATTTTTAGCAGTTGTTATTTTTAGTAAGTCATGCATGCAAGCACATGCATCTCTAAAAATATCCTAAAATATTCTAATCACTAAAATTAGTCTATGGGATGAAATTTAACTAATGTTTACTTTCGGTTCTAAAAATAGAAAACTCTCAAAAAAAATTATTAAACTAAATTTTTGGATCCTATGCTTTCTGCATTAGTAGGCTACAGAAAGAGTGTAAAAAAAATTTACCATGTTTGAATTAAGGGGGTGCTAGGAATTAAGAATGTTAAATGGTTTAATGTTAGGATTTAATATTCATAACATTATTAGTTGTTATATATGTTTAAATATTTTAAACCTAATATAGCATATTAGTTTATTTGTTATTATCAGGGAATGTATTCCCATAAGGTTTGTTGTTACCTATGACTATTCCATGTCATTAGATTCTATGTTATTAGAAGTGGTTGTGTTATCTTGTTGGTTATATAATAGCCAATTGTATTATATCGAGTCAATATATGAAAATAGAATAGTCTTATTGTGTGTTTATTCTATATTTTTGGTATTCATATATCTAATTTGCCAATATTATTCACATCTAAATCATGATTTTTTGTTATTATAATAAAATCACTAGAGGTTTTCATTCACATACCATTATATTTTATTACTTTTATATTGAACCAAATATTTATGTAAATGGAATATTTATCATTAATTGATTTGTGGATGAAAGCCCTGAAGGATTTCATTCACATATAAGTAAAATTGAACATGTCTTTGTATCAAAATTAAGGTTTTTATTCACATATCAGAGAATGTAATTGTTCTTATATCAAACCAAAAAAATAATTTCATGTTACTATGTGACTTTAATGAGTCATGCATAATGATTGGAGAAGTAAATCCAAGGTTTGTTTCTCTCTCCTTCAACCAATCTAGTGGGCACACCTATAAATGCATACTTAAACACCTTGTTTTAAATTTTTGACCAATAATACTTTTTAAATGAGAACATTATTGTATCATTAGATTATATATTTTACAAGGCAAGTATCAGAATAAATATCAATCATTAATATAAAAATAAGGGCCATTTTAAAATACATGTGTGTTTGTAAGACTAAACATTTACTAGTAAATGTTATTATCTTTCTATCAAAATTAAGAATTTCATTAACATAATATTAAATGTAGACTCATATGTATCAAATGAATCCATATGTGAAATCATATTATTGTACTTTCCTTGTGTTGTTGTTTTTAAATTATTGAACAGTAAATTCTATGTGGATGGAAACCATGAAAGTTAATTATATGTTATTGTGAATTATTGTTGTTGTGTTATTAATTAACATATTCAAAATTACAAATATCATTTGACTTAAGTGTTGTTTATATATATATTATATGTTTATGTGAGATGTTGTTGATATTTTTTCCATTATATTGTTAATATTTCTAATATTTTTCCATTCTATTGATAATTATTATATTTTTGCACCTTTTTTTAATAGATATTGAATTGTTGTAGAGGTTGAATGTTCTATGGGATATTCAATTTGTGGGATTTTTACATAACTTGTGGTTTTGTCACGTGTTATGTTTATGGAGTTTTTATTTTTCCCCATTGTGTTTCTTAACAAAGTACATGCTCGTAAATTTTAGAATGCTCATACAATTTTTTTACGAACTCTACAAATTTCTAAGTCAATAGTGGAGGAAAACAATGGTTCAATTCTAGGTGAAAGTTTTTTAACTTTAATTAAGCTAATGATCCATTTTCATTCTAGATGGTAGATATAAAATATAATTAATTAAAATACATACTAAAACTAAATAGATTTAGTTTCATTACATTTCTTGATACACTTTAGTACTTTATATACCAAAATAAATACATTTTATTCTATATACAATTTTTGGATGTTCCCTTTTTATTGAGACCAATATTTGATGCTTTATTCCTTATCCATTCTACTTGTAGTCCTTGCATACACATACTTAAACCATCTTGGTTAAAAATTAGTGTTGAAATTCTAGCCTATTGATCCATTTGTTGAATTTGAATTTGCATTTTTTGTATGAATTACAAAGCTTTAACATTTTTAGTGGTTACTCTTCTTCATTATCATCTTCATTAACAACTTCATAAAATTTGAATCCTCTATTCCTCATTGTTGCATCAAAGTTGTAAAATTAACATGTGCCCCTAACTCATAAATAGTTCCCAAATTCCCTATGCATTTTATCATGATCTTTAGTTTCCTTGTTTGTTTCTTCTATTGCACCTTATTTTGGATTTTGATTCCCTTTACAATTTTATGATGTCCCCTTTTGATTGAGGCCAATTTTTGGTGTTCCCTCCCTCAGCCATTGTACTCAGATTTACTTTATTATTGTATTGGGTTTACCTTATTCACTAACCTCTTTATCAATGACTTTAGTAAATTTCATTTTGCAGTTTGAATTGTTCCACGTGGCCATATTCTTCTTTACATTCCTTGTAAATTATAACATTCAATAAATTATATAATTAATTGATAATAGAATCTAAAGCATATAAAAACAAGGTAAAACAATAAATAATTATAATGTCAAAACATCTAAATGAATAAAATAAAAACATAATATCAAAACCATGTATGTAAATCAAAATGACATGATTTCATATAAATATTTTATTTGATACATTTGAGTCTACATTTATTGTTATGTTAAATAAATTATTAATTTTAATTGAAATACAATAATATTTTTCCAGTATGTAAATGGAAACATTCATGGCTTCCATCCACATACTAATAAATATTTAGTCTTGTGAACACATATGTCTTTAAACATGGCCTTTCATTTCATCTTAATGACACATATTTATTTCAATCCATTCTTTACTTGTAAAAATTATAATCCAATGATACAATAATGTGTTTGTTTAAAAAACATTATTGGTCAAAATTTTCAACCAAGGGGTTTAAGTCTGCATTTTCAGTGTGCCCACCATATTGGATTTAGGAGGGAGCAAAAAACCTTAGTCTTATTTTCCAAATCATTATGCATGACTCATAAATAACACATAGTAACATGAAATTATAAAATAATTTGATTTGAGACAAAAGCAATTACATTCCCTTATATGTGAATTATAACCTTAATTTTGATACAAAAACATTAAATTTTAATGTTGTGTGACTGAAAGCCTTTAAGGCTTCCATAATACAATAAAATGTTAAATATTCCATCCAAATATCAATTAGGTTTAGGTAACATTTAATGGTATGTAAATGAAAACCTTGATTTTTTCCATTATGTTGAGTTAGATGTGAATGAAAACATGGGTTCAAGTGTGGGAAGTGTTTCATCCCTCCAACATGTTGATCTAGTTGAATATGGAAAAATGGTGGAATTAAAACACCACATTAATAGAAAAAATGCATAGGAATTAGATTTTAGGCTTGTCAAATGTACTAGCTTGAGAACGTTTTCTTGTTCACTAGAACGAGAAATAAAACTCACCCTCTAATAAAATATTTTGTAAAGAGTATCCACTATTATAGGGTGACATTGAATGTTTTTGTTAGTGAATGAAAATCTTTGTGGGTTCCATCAACCAATTTCGTGTATTGAAATAGAAATACAACACATATATGAGACATATAGTGACATGATCTATGAAAACTTGCAGTTCATCCATTAGAATAATATAAAATTTAGATTTAGATCACAATGAAAATTAGCCAAAATTGTGGGTTCAACTATGGGTAATGTTTCATCCCTCTAACATGAAACTTCCTTTCATATTAATGAGACAAGTAGCTTCCAACATGGCCAAAGAATTCAAAATTTCTATATTGGTTGATACAAAAACAATAAAATAAAACACTATTGTGGGTTTAGTTATAGGAAAAACATATATGCAAGCATTTTCATCCATCCACTCTACTGATTGAAATTCCTCTATGTAACATGGAATGGTCAATACATTTTGGCTAGGTTCCATCCATTTTGGGTAAGGAAGAATGTTAAAAGGTAAGGACACACATTTGTTGGTGTAATGTTTCATCACTCCACTAACATACCAGTAAACATTTACTTAAATGTGAAGGTATGCCAAAAAAAATATGAACAAATAAAGCACATCAAAAACACTAGGAATGTATAAAAAATGTAGTAGAAAATGGGAAGGTAAAAGGCATACTAACCATCATAAGCATGAAAAAAACTAAATAACCAAGAACAATTATGGCATACATGGTGTATTTAACTTACCATAATAATGGATAAAATCATGTCTATCCATGTAGAAAATAGTTGTGGCTTTCATGTTAATGCACCTTCATTTTCCATCTTGAGTTAAAATTTAAAAAATAATACAAAAAAATGAATGGAAAATATATGAATAATAGTTATATCCTTCTAGTAACATACTAGTAAATATTTACTTAGATCTTATTAAACATAAAAACCATGAATAAAGAAGACATGCAATAAAAATCATCAACATATAACTCACAATAAAAATAATAGCCACGTAAAAACATAACAAACATAGTTGTCGGTTATATTATAGGAAAAATGTGTGTAACCTTTCATTTAGGAATTTTAACATGTTGTTGTTAGTATAAGCATTTATTTTCTCAATTTACTTATTTTTTTAATATTGGAATATTATATTTTCTCACATGTATGTTTTTTACATTTTGGGATATGTTTACTTAGGTGGAGTTAGTGTGTCAAAGGTGTCATAGGTTTGGCCAGAAGACTAGGATATAACTCATTTTTACACCTTTTGTAGAGGAGTTATACTTCTATTACAGGGTCCTTTGACCACCTTTTGTGGAGGATTTACACTTCTACTTTAGGGAGTCTTTGACCACCATTTTTGGAGGAGTCATTTATCACTCTTATATGTACACTTCACTTGAGGAGCTTTCTTACATAATGTATATTTGGGATTTCTCCATTTTGGTTGTGTTATAAAATAGGGTAAGTGAAAAAGGTCGGGAGATAAAAAGTGGCCTACTTGTGGACATTATTTTCATAAAATTTCATAAATATGAGCTTCTATAGATAATTTGAGATATCTACATGCCAAATTTGAAGATGGTGTAAGAATATCAAATGTATAATTTTGAGTCTAGTTTTCAAAACACTAATTTTTATTTTAAAAATGTTAAGTATAAATAGGTCAAACATCTAAAATTTGAAGAGGAAATCCTATTATTTTTAAAAATAGAGTAGATAGATGGTTGTGCGGCATACCATATTTTGAAGGGCATTTATTATTCTTTGAAACCCTTCGGGCAAGATCTAGATAAGGTATTCTAGTTTGTGGCCTATATTTTTTTATATTTTTTAAATGAATATTTTTTTTATGAATTTTTTAAGTAAATAGATCTATAAAATTGATAAAAACATATATATTCATCCATGTGGCATGCCTAACTACCTCAAAAAAAATGAAAATCATTTTTTTTGGAATGTTTGTAGAATTAGGCCTAGTTTGTGACCATTTAAATTTTTTTGAACTTGGATCAGTGAAAATAAATTAAATGAACATGTATATGCATGTATAATTGTGGCATGTAATGGCATAAAAAAGGTATAGTTATAAATCAACATAGTTTGAAAACCTAAATTAGTCAAAAAAATTATAAAATTCATATTTTTGAAAAGAAGAGAGCTTTCTCATCGTGATGGTATTAAGTTTTTGAATTTTATGATTGAAATTCATAGTTTATTTCATGATAAAATTGGAATTCTTTTGCTTTTTAATCAAAACTCAAGGACTTGGTTGTAGATTGACAAGTCCAAGACTTTGGTTGAAGAATCCAAGCCATTCCTGAGCTAAAAGGCATAGTTTTTGAATTCAAATTCAAATAATGCAATTGTGTTAATAATGGGATTGAATTATTAATGGGATCACATTATTAACCACATTAGTGACGTGATCACACTAGTTAATAATGCAATCATGTTAGTTAATAATGCAATAATGTTATATATTCATAACACCCAAAAGGCCAAATTTGCTCTTTATCTAAAATTTTATGTATGATCTTATATGTTCTTATGCTCCCTAATAGTGGTGTTATTTACCATGATATGAGAAAGGTCCCTAACCTTAGATAGTGAATTTAGGTTTTGTGGTATCACATTAGACTTAAAAAAATTATGGGTGTTTTAATATGTGACTTCACTACTTATAATTACTTGGTTTGATGGTGTAACTCATTATACATGCTTTATGGCATAATTTATTTTATCACAAGATATCAGAAAATTCATTTTTTAAACCTATGGTAAAAATTTAGACTTTAGAGTACCAATCCAACTATGCATCTGAAGTAAATTAGAGTACCAATCCAACTATGCATCTGAAGTAGATTAGCCTAGTTTCTAGTACACATTTAACTATCCACACCACTCTATCAAATTTTAGATCATTTATGGGCTTGAGGAGCCATTTCATATGACACACATTCATATCAGTATCATATTATATATTCACTTAGTGGACAATAATAGAGACAACGGTCTATCTAACCTTTGTATCCTTGAGTCACCTACTCAGAAGGATTGGACACATAGTCTAAACATCAATTATCATACACATAGCCACCTAGATTCACTTATTAGGTGATAATATAGCTAAAGTGCTAGAATTTGCATTATTAAGCCACTCTTATGGAATTGAATGTGATTTTAGAGTTGATCAGCTCTAACTAAATTATCTTGATTGAATCAAAGAAAAATTAATGATTTATTTTTAGGTTGTACATTTATTTAATGTGGTTTTGAGCTCAATAAACTTAAAGTCATCAGCTAATGAATGCAAATGTTGATTATTTTAATTATGGAAGTAATTAGGTATAAAATGAGCCACATGAACATATTTTAAATTGTATATTCAATGTGATTTAGAGTGAAATTAACCCTAGTGTCATGTCATATATAATTAACCAAAGAGTTGATTTATTTAATTAAGGAGGCATTTGACGCCAATTTGAAACCCTTCATGATCAAGATATGATTTGGGGAAAATTTAAGTTTAATTTTATCATGAATTGATCCAATTAGTTTATTTTTTTAATTAGGGGTACGATTTGGGCAAAATTGAGCCCTTAAACCAAGTTTATGGCTCAATTAACTGTATAACATGTATGCAACATGTATGGCTTAAATGATCCTACTTTTATCAAAAATACAAACATGAAAGTAATTGTCACAAATAGGTGATCAAGTGTAATCACATAAAATGTAAAAATTGGTAGATTGAGTGTGGTTTATGACATCCAACCCACAGGTCCCTCTTTCATGCCCTCATGAACCTTTTATCCAATTTTCACTAATCTCAGTCATCTGTAGACTTTCAGAACCTCATTCTAGCTCAGTCAGGCTCTATTTTTCATGCTTATTCCATTAGCCAGGTCCTAAGGTTATAAGACAAGAGAATTGGGGTTGGACTATAACACTAAACCCTATGGTGTCCCATTTCCAATGCTCTTATATAATCACATTTCAACCCCAAGATACCATTTTCTCTTGATTCCTCTTCTTCATTATGTCAGCCTAGCATGAATGCATTTAACCCATGACCAATATATCTCTATAAAATCCCATTCAAAGTTAATTTAGAATGGGTTTTAAAATATTAAAAAATCAATCCAAAATACAAACAAGTCCACTAAGGTAAATCTCCCTATTCTCTACATATAGCCATCCAATATAGTTACTAGCATATTCAAACCCTCACACCAGTCCCTAGCCACGTAAAACACACCTATTTTTGCATTTTTACATATGCATAACACTATTACACAAAGCAAATCAAGTGGGATAACTACATATGGTTTGATTCCTCTTCAAACTATGGGTATGTAGATAGCATTCCCAAATAAGGTGTGTGGCTACATGTTTAGTGCATCTTACACACACTAACCCCCCTCTTTCTCAAGTTTCATTCAAGCATACTAAAGGTCTAGAGTTTGAAGATTGAATCAATACTACAAAGATATACATCGATAGTAAAGACTCAAAATTTCATAAGAAGACTAATATATGGATATCAGACAAAACCCAAAAAACTCAGATCTCTGTGACTAGTTGGATAATAGCGGTAGGACCTGGACTATAGCGTCAGACCCTAAAGTGTCCTATTTTTGGTTTTCATATATTTTCACTAAATGAAATCCATATCCTAATTTATTATAGTGCCCCAATCCTACAAAACTAGTACCAAATTTTGTCTTAGCCATCTCAACCCTATTTAAGCTAAGTTATATTTCTCCTATTCCATTAATATTTTTAGAAATCTATGAATTTCAAATAAATTATACAAATTAGTACTCTATTTATTTAAATATTATTTACTAGTTTAATCAATTCATACCCTTAACTAAATTAGGAATAAGACTCCAATATTTCAAAAATAGTTAAATCATTTAGTGACCCTGACTTACTTTATTCCTGCATAAAACCCCTAAAAACACTAGGGTAAATTTCTTGCTGATTTTTATAATATTTTTCTAATTTTTTACTTTATTATTTAAATCAAAAATTTAATTTAATTTTTAAAGTTCCATAGTAATTCAAAAAAAAAAAATTCTTTCAAACCCTAGTTACACTTACTAGGTCCTTTTGAATCACAAATTTTTCAATATTTATCTAATTTTTTACCTGCATATTTAAATCAAAAATTCATTTCAATTTTTAAAATTCCATATTAAATTTTTTAAAATATCACTTTTCAAACACACTAGTTTCATACACTAGATCCCATTGCTTTTGAGGTATCACCTTACATGTTTGTGATCTTCCTATCCTTTTTATGCATTTTCTAGTTTGTTGTTTTTAGGAATTTATAATTCATATATTCATTACTCCATATCACTTTTCTTATTACAAATTATTATAAAAAAAATTAATTAATTTTCAAATCTTTTTCTTAATTTAACAATGGACCAATACATTAGTTTTGATGAAATTGATAAAAGGGAACTTCAAGAACTCTTAACTAAACACCCTAACATGCAAGATGATATGCTTACAATATTACAAGAAGAAAAATAAAAAGTGAAAAATGATCAATATTATCAAACCACATAGCAACCAATTACACATGACACTAACTATGTCTCAACAAGCCCTTATAGTAGCCCAACCTTCCTCTATGCCACCAATTACGGCTAGTACATCTTTGTTTCCTAATGTGACTACCCTTGTGTAAGAGATAAAATATATTCAATCCAAGGTGATACATATTGAGAAATGTGCTTATATACTAATGTAATATTTAGATTATTTTTCTCTACTTCATACACCATTGGCTCATCATATTGCTTCTACACCCTTGTCACCAAGGTTTATTCAACCCAACATCACTCTATATGATGGTAAGGGTGATATAGAGACACACTTGATAGCTTTTCATGTAGCATGCCCATATTATGTGCCAAATGATTAACTACTTACCAAGCTATTTCTATGGAGTCTAAAGGATTATGCTTTAAAATAGGTCTATATTCTATTGAATCAGTCGATTAATGCATTCAATGTTTTAGTTGACATGTTTCTAGCTCATTTATTCATTAACATTCATGATAAGGTTTCCTATGCCCAAGTTGTATAACATAAACAAAGGTCAAATGAGCATCTCATAGATTATGTTCTTCGATATAAAACTATCTTGGCTAAGATGACTAGCCCCATGGCAGATCAAGAGTTATAAGATCTCTTCAAATAAAGTCTTATACCAGATTTGCATGAATCAATAATGCTCCAAAAAAATTCTTCCTACACTGAGTTATGTCATACACTAAAGGAAAGGGAAGACAAACTAATTTCAATAGGCAAACTCACGTACACAAGTATATCAAAAATAACAAACAAGAGTAAAAGTAAAGTCCCATACAAATTAAAGGTTAATGATCGCAAGAGTCAAAATTAACCTATAGTTAATCTAACTTTAGAGCCCCCTTAGTGAATGGTTTTATTATCACTTCCTTTATGAACCTTTACCAATCTACCAGTATCTCCTGCAAGAGTCTTACAACAATTATTGGAATGTAATATCATATCTCTCCCTCCTATTCGAGAAGTAGATCCAAAAAAGACTCTTCCACAAGGATATGATCAGAATGCATTATATGATTTTCACAAGGCAATAGGCCATATAATAAACATATGGATCAATTTACAACACAAGATACATGACTTGATAGATGACAACCTTACTGATCTTAGCACACTAGTTGAGCCTGCTCAGGAAAAGCAAACACATGACAAAGATTTGAAATTTTTCTCAGATCCTTTCCCATAACATTATAAATAAGATATAGGGGACACATCAGGTGTTCACCATGGATACCATGCACATCCTCTACCATCTACATACTGAGTACCTTCAATTGAGTCACATTCTTTGAGAAACATGATTGGTGTGTATAATTCTAGAGTTCTAGCTAGACCTTCGATTTCCTTCTCAGAGTAGGAGATAGTTGAGGATGATTCATATTATTATGCACTCCTTATCACAGCTTACATTCATAGTCATCCTATTCATAGTGTTCTCATAGATAATGGATCCAATGTAAATATGTGCAGTATGACATTACTATAAAATTTGGGATATTCAGATCATGATATAAGCTCAACGAACAAAGTTATCAATGGATTTAGTGGGCACATATAGAGTTAATTGGGTGAGATTATACTTCTTCTATAGGTTGGTCTAACACATGTGGCCACACCATTTACTATTATTCCCAATGTAAGAGTTTTTGATATGTTACTTGGTTTAGAAACTTTGAGTAGTACCTTCTATAATTTAAAGATGCATGAAATTCATTTATGATAATTAGGTTATTATAGTTGGTGGAGTTCCATATGAGTTACCACTCCCCATTTTAGAGCTATCAAATATTTTATAGTCACTAGTTTTAATTCTGCCACAGTTTTAGTTTCTCCACTAATTTTAGTTCTTCCTCTAGTTCATATTCAAACACAGTCAAGGATTTCCTCACTAGTATAAAGAGTTCATACACTTCCATGGAGGGATATTTTAGATCAACCATGGTTTCAAGACTCTAAACAGTTACTAGCTATAGTGTTTACACACAGGGTAGTATCATTGAGGTCTCATGTCCATACTCATAGAGAACATGTTTAGAGATCTTCTTCTAATATAAGATGGGTCCTTAAGAGCCATACAATTGCATCCACTTCTCAAAGGTATAGGAGGGCCCCATATTCAATTTCAACTATAGATATTTTAGAGTATTTACAACATACATAGCTTTTAGAGCCACAGTCTTAGCCCTTCTATCGTGCTCTACAATCACACATGATCCCTCTCCTTGATATAGGACCATATGATAGGGAGTCTCCCAAGAGACACATCGATTAGTATCATCTCTTCTTAGCCTCACTTGTAAATAGTTTCATTTTGATTTATTGTACATATCTCAAAATATCAAAATTCCAAAAAAAATAAAAAATTTCAAAATCTAAAAACATTCAAATATTAAAAACCCAACAATATTTCAATTGTATACATTATCCATGCTTTATATTTACACTATCATTCTAGACTTACATTTATTATTCTATGATATTGTTTTTTTATTTATCTACATTACCATGCTTCACTTGATCTCATTTGAATGTGTGAATTGACATCTAGATCCATGATTAATTCTCTCTACCCATTAATGGGGAATCCTACTTATACATTCTATAACATATCGATATATCTACCCCTAGGGGAATCTTCTACATGACTACACCATCTAGGTTATGCCATTAATATAACACACACTTTAGTTATCATGTTGATGCACATTACTTACTAGCTTACATAGATCACTCTATCAATACTCACTAGTATATAGCAGTTGTGTATTTCTTAGCATATGCCTAGTCTTGTACAACATGTCTTGTATACTTTCACTTATTGCTTTGATTGGTTAGATGTGACTATACTTCCAATCTATTACATGATTTCCTTTCTTTATTTTCATAACTAGATGTGATTACATTTCCTACTTCTTGTTTCTTCGATTCTTGTGTGCGCCTTAGGACATTTGCCAATGTCCTTTGCTTGTACTCTTATATGTGATTGTGGCCCTTGTGCCAACCTTGTTTGTTTTCAATTGTATGTATATATGGTATTTGAACATGCCCTTTATTATTTATTTATAATTTGAGTGATATGTGCCCATGCCTCTTATTTTATTGGCCCCTTGGAAACTCGTGTATGCTTCTTACTTCTTTCCTTATGTGCTTGTTTACTTGTTGCATCTCATTATTTTTAATTCCATGGTCCACATCATGCATTACCTTTCTTTCTTAGATACCATGATGGACATCATACTCCAATCCTCCTTGAAAAATAACAAATAATATTTGTATATTTTTTTCAATACATTACATATGTTATCACATTATTATATCTATCTAGGCATACCCCTATTAATCTAATAATCTCCAATACAAACTACGTTATAACTTGAGACATATTTTCAATTATCATTACTTTATCATGTATTTCATAGCATAACACACTTGTAGGTATTTTTATTTTGAGGGAAATCATTTTAGGGTATTCATTCCTACCCTCAGAAGAGAGGGAAATAAACAAGGGTTTCACCATAGAGATCAGAGATCCTATCAATCAAAAAATTAGTTTTTAGAACACTCAAAATAGTAATTAGTGGTCAAAATAGGTAGCATAGGATAGAAACATAGTGATGATTATAGAACAGTCATCAGTTTTAACAATGTAAAACAACATCAAACATGGACAATAGTGTCAGATAGCAAGTGTTTTCAGTGCTCCTAACTAAATAGCAAAAAAAAAAGACTTTCTAGAAAGAGGCAAAAAGATAATCTCAACTATAGTTTTGTCAAATATAAATTAGTTTAGATTCAATAGTTTTAGTATAGTTTTAATTAGAAAATCCAAATATAGGGGGAATCATGCATGACATGATAGATCTCACTTCTAGTTTTAGATAGGGTAGTTGATATAATTTCTAGATCATAATCCATGTTATAAACACCAGTGATTGGGGGCAATGTACATGGCACATTGAACTTCTTTTCTTTCTAAGTTTAGTATATTACCCAGGCATTCTTAGTAGTTACATGCCTTATTTCATCTACAGGTGGTTGGCATCATTTCAGAGTGACTTTCATAGAATCCTAATCTCCACATCCCTGAGTGGTTTCCACATAAGCCTAGTTTCCAATCTTGGAATGGGTTTCATACAAGCATAATATCTTCCTTTTAGATTAGGCAAGATTAGCCTAGTTTCTAGTACACATTTAACTATCCACACCACTCTATCAAATTTTAGATCATTTATGGGCTTGAGGAGCCATTTCATATGACACACATTCATATCAGTATCATATTATATATTCACTTTGTGGACAATAATAGAGACAACGGTCTATCTAACCTTTGTATCCTTGAATCACCTACTCAGAAGGATTGGACACAGAGTCTAAACATCAATTATCATACACATAACCACCTAGATTCACTTATTAGGTGATAATATAGCTAAAGTGCTAGAATTTGCATTATTAAGCCACTCTTAGGGAATTGAGCACTCATCTTCATTCATGATATTAATTTTGGTACAACACATACGTATCTCACATCCAACCTCACATAGTATCATAATAGGTTTTATATCGGTCTACATACCTAAGATGTGTATTCATTCCTTTCCCTTCCTCTACCTCTCTTACCTAGCTTTTGTACATTCTTATTTTAGATATAACATATCAATTAAGAACTAATCTACTCCTGATTTTATTTTTTATATTTACACTTCACAATGTGCTCTCTCTATATATACCCAACATCACACAACTTCATGGGCTTCACCCTTATAGGTAAGTTTAGGTATTCTTTTTAATTTTCCTTTATCCTAGTATTTCACTTTGTTGCATTATTAGAATAAAGGGGAGGACATTTAGTCATATAAAATGTCAAAATTGGTAGCTTGAGTGTGGTTTGTGACACCCAACTTATAGGTCCCTCTTACATGCTTTTATGACCCTTGTATCTACCTTTTCATTGATTTTCAATCATTTATAGACTTTTGAAATCTCATTCCAACTTAGCCAAGCTCTATTTTCCATGCTTATTCCATCCCATTAGGTCCTAAGCCTATAGGATAGGAGTGCTAGGGTTGGAATATAGCACTGTACCTTAGGGTGTCCCATTTTTAGTGCTCCTATCCAATCACATTTTGATCCCAGATGACCATTTTCTAATGATTTCTCTTCCTCATTGTGTTGGCCTAGTGTGAATGCATTTAACCCATGACTAATAAATCTATATAAAAGACCATTCAAAGTTTATTTAGAAGGGGCTGAAAAATATTATATAGTAAAATAAGAATACAAGCAAGATCACTAAGGGAAATCTCCCTATTCTCTACATATAGCCATCCAATGAAATTATCATAATATTCAAACCCTCACACAAGTCCTTATCCACCTCAAGCACACCCAATTTAGCAATTTTGTATAAGCATAACACTATTACACAAAGCACATCAAGTGGGGGAAATACATATGGATTGATCCCTCTTCAAATTATTATTTTATAGGTAATATGCCCACACAAGGGGTATGGATATACATTCAATGCATCTTACACACACTAAACCCCCCCCCCTCTTTCTCATGTTTCATTTAGGCATACTAAGGTCAAGGGTTTGAATATTGAATCAACTCTATAAGGATCTCCATAGATAGTCAAGACATGAAATTTTACAAGTGGACTGATATAGGGATAGCAAACAAAACCTAGAAAACTCAGATCTCTATGACTAGTTTGGAAAATAGTGATAGGACCAAGACTATAGCACCAAACCTCAAAGTGTCCTATTTTTAGTTCTCTTATCCTTTCACCAAATAAAATCAATATCTTGATTTGCAATAGTGCCCCAATTATACATAACTAGTACCAACTTGTGTCTTAGACATCTCAATCCTATTTAAGCTAAGTTATATTTATCCTATTTCATTAATATTTTTAGAAAGATATGAAGGTCAAATATATTATACAAATTAGTACTCTATTTATTTTTATATTATTTACTGATTTTATCAACTTAGACCATTAACTAAATTAGGAATAATATTCTATTATTCCCAAAATAGTTAAATCAACAAGCAACTCAAAATTTCTTCAATTACCTTAGTGATTAGACCCTATGTCTAATATCTTAAACCCTCAACCCTATACCATTTAACTTAAATCCTAAACCCTATACCATTTACCTTAAACCCTAAGACATAAGCCTTAAACCCTAAACACTTTAAATTATAGACTCTAAATCCTAAACCAATAAATTTAGCCCCATTCAACATCCTTTATATATAGTAAGAATTAAGTTCACAAGGATGAACTTGGTCAAAATTGTATCACTAATTACAGTAATTGACTTAAGTGGCTCAATTTGTGATGATGTAGGGGCTAATTAAACCTAAAATCACATTCTTTACATACACATATAGGTTCAAGGAGCTAAAATTTGAACCAATCACCATCGTGATTGTACCTTATACACCCTAAAACCTATACCCTAAGCCCTAATCTCTAAATTTCCTAATCCATAACTCTATACCATAAATATAAATTCTTTAAACCCTAAACAAATCATTTTATCCCTAATTAAAATCATTTAGACTAAGAAATAACTTAATAGGGCTAATTTTAGCCTAAATCACATGACAAATTACCCCATTTGACTAATTCACTCAATCTACATGATGACATGGGGTATAATGACAATCAAAAGACCATTTTATAGTCATAAATTGGTCCAATTGATTCAAATTATCCTCAATTATTTTTTTTTATTGACCTTATGTACCCTAAACCATATATACATTAAAACCTAATACCTAAACTATAAACCCTAAATAATGTACCCTACATTGTTAACCATAAACTTTCCCTATTTACCAATTTATTTAGTCATAATTAACATCCTTTGTAGTAAGAATAAGGTTCACATGGCATAGAGAGGATATATATTATATACATCCTTAAAGCTAAACCATATGCCCTAATCCATAATCCCTAAAACATATATTATAATCCTTATGCCCCAATGCCCACTACATGCCTTATGATATAACTTATTTTATCATGAGATGTCATAAAATGCATTTTTTAAACCTATGGCCAAAACATAGCCTTTGGAGTACCAATCTAGTTGTGCATCTAAAGTAAATTAGGGATATTTTAAGCCCCTTAAACCTAACTACATGACTATAAAATTTGATTTGAGGGTTGATTACCTCCAAATTCATTAGCTTGATTAAAGCAAAGAAACATTATTTACTATATGAAAGTTATACGTGTATATAATGTGGTTTTGAGCTCAATAAACATGAAGTCATCAACTATTGATTATTTAAATTTTATAGGTAATTAGGGTCAAAATGATCAACATTAACCTATTTTAAATGGTATATGATTTGATTTAGAGTGAAAATAACCCTAATTTCATGTCATATATAATTAACCAAAGATTTGATTCATTTAATTGAGGAGGCATTTGAGGCCAATTTGATCCCCTTCAAGAGCAATATATGATTTGGGGAAAAATTAAAAATTTGATTCTATCATGAATTGATCTAATTAGTCAATTTTAACAATTAGGGGCATGATTTGGGAAAAATTGATCCCCAAAACCAAATTTGTTGCTCAATTGATTGTTTAATGTATGAAACATTTATGGCTTAACTAATGCTACTTTTATAAAAAATGCAAACATGAAGGTAATTATCACAAATAGGTGAAAAAACATCTCAATTGTTCTTCAATTACCTTAGTGATTGGAGCCTATATTTGATATCTTAAACCCTAAAACCTATACCATTTAAATTAAACTCTAAACCCTATACCATTTACCCTAAACCCTAAGACATAAGCCCTAAACCCCAAACCCTTTAAATTATAGACCATAAACCCTAAACTAATAAATTTATTCCCAATTAACATCATTTATATATAGTAAGAATAACATTCACATGGATGAATTTGGCCAAATTTTCATCACTCATTAAATCAAAATTAACTTAATTATCTAAATTTATGATGATGTGGGGGATAATTGATCCCAAAATTGCATCCTTTACTCACAAATCTAGGTTTAAAGAACTCAAATTTTTCCCTAGTCACCTTCAAAATTATACCTTATATACCCTAAGCCCTAATCCTTAAACACTAAACAATAAATATAAACTCTTTATACCATAAACTAATCATTTTAGCTCAAATGAACATCATTTATACTAGAAACTATCATTATAATTGACCCTATGTACCCTAAACCTAAGCCCTATGTCTTAAACCCTAAACACTGTACCCTAAACCTAAGCCCTATGTCTTAAACCCTAAACACTATACCCTAAATTGTAAAACATAAACTTTCCCTATTTACCAATCAATTTACTCTCATTTAACATCCTTTTTAGTAATAATTAGGTTCACATGGCATAGAGTTTTTAGACCTATATACACCTTTAAACCTAAACCCTAAACCCTAAAACATAGAATGTTATCCCTATGCCCTAATTTCCTAATCCCTATTCCCTAAACACTATACACTAATTCCTTAATCCCTAACCCCTAATCCCTTATCTATATTATGTATAATGCAATTGAATTATTAAATAACATGATTATGTTATTCTTAATATATATAAAAGTCACTTCTCAATGTCTATGTTTACACCCAATTGAGTATTAAGATAATGCAATCGCAATATTTAATAACATGATCATGTTATTCTTAATATAGACAAAACTCATTTCTCAATGTCTATGTTTAAGTAGAGCCTAATATTAATAATAACATGATCATGTTATTTAATAATGTGATAGTGTTATATAACGTTATCATGTTATATAATGTGATCATGTTATTGGATAACATGATCACATTATTGGATAACATGATCATGTTATTATTAATATAGACTAAGCTCACTTTTCAACATCTATTTTTAACTCAAATTGATAATTCTATCACCATAAACATTCTCTAAGGGACCTACAAGACCTATGTACTTTTTATCCCATATTGAAAAAGCTATCAATGTTCCTTGATGGGTGATGGATCACATTCAAGGAATAGAAATATGTTGAAGAAAAAACACTAGAGGAACTAGAATATTTGAGAGATAAAAACAAGAAATGAATGCAAAAACTTTATGGTTGACAAGGTACAAACCCTAATCCTAATGAACCAAACACCATAGATAATAAGCCAATTGAGAATAATGAATTAAATAATGATGAAATTGACTATATTGAATTGAATAAATATGAAATTGATAATAATGGAATGAATAATAATGAAATTGACAATAATGAATTATATAATGTTGAAAGTTTACATCCAAATTTTCAAGTTTTTTATTTTGTTGATGATGAGTCAATGTATGATGCTTCAACCCCATGAATGAAGAAAGTTTGATGGAAATAAATAATAATGAAATTAATAATCAATAAAATTTCATTGAAACATATAATGAAGAAATAAGTAATGAATAAAATGTCATCCCACCTCTAAAAAATTAAATTAATAATGATTAAAAACACCTATAATAATTGTGCATAGAAAAGACAAGTAACAAAATGTTTGATCTCCATTCAAGAAGACTAGCTCAACAAATTTGGGATATTTCTTTCATAATTTGGATTATGGTAGTCAAAGATGTCAATTATTTATTTCATTGATAAAATTGATTAAAATGGGACCTATAATATACACATTAAGACTAATAACATCTAACATAGATGATGAAAATAATAAAATTGTTTAAAATATACATGACGCATATCATAATGTAGGCCCAAAATCATCCATGCAAGATAGTAATGATGTCTTCCTAGCATATACTTACAACTTGTACATGAAGTGACCAAATGGGTAAAAAATGAGTGGTTTGAAAAACAAGATTAACACTTAATATAAAAATAAAAACATTAGTGAAATTAATTGAAAGATGTGAAAGACTTGATGAACCTAATACTAATGAGCTCTAGGCATTCTATGGTATACTTCCATGAAATGACAAGGTTAAATACAATACTCTCAAAGAGTTACTCAGTTTTGGGAAGATAATAAAATAGTTTTTCACAATGCAAGAGATGTAGTGAAAATAAGAGTTGGTTCTCATAATCATGAACCACTTCTAAAACATTTATTAGATATGACTCAAACACAATTGTACTCTAAAATTTTGGAAAAACATCCATAAATTTATATTTGTCAAAGATAGTTTGAGATGGCCAAACCTTTTTATGCAAAAATAAATCACACACACATCACTTGTTTTTTTGGGTAACATGTTGAATTTTCAATACACTATGATGTTTTTTTCCATATTGATTGTACTTTGAAAACTAACAACATTTTTTAGAAGTGTGGCATTGAATTTCTGCCAAATAAACCAAGGAATTTATTCCAACTATTATTTTCAAAAGACTAGATGGAAAATTATTTTAAAATAAATCATGTTTAAATGAAAATTGAAACATTTGTGGTAGATTGCCAACATTAAAAAAATGTATCCATGAGGATATTACTAGTGCAACTGGACAATAATTAATTGGTTCAAGCAAATATAAATTAGTGACTTATCAAGAAAACTATGGTAAATAATTTAAAAGGTGTGATTTTGTTATATTCATGAATTTTTGTTCAAATTTATGGAGAAAATTATTTGTAAGTATGCAAGGCACACACACACATGGCTAGATGGTTAGATGAACATTTCAATATAAGAACGAATACCTTCCTACTTGGTTTGATGGTTTCAATAGTTGATTTTACTCAAAATTACACATTCAAACCCCAAATGGAAGTTTAGTCAAACTATTATAACTCATCACATGTTGAAATATTCATACATATAGAATTCATGCATGCACCTAATACTACATAGTAACAATAGAAAATATTAAGGGGCTATTATTTATATATCAATGATGACCTGATCACATTGTTAAGAGTATGTGAAAGGTTTTTTTCATAATTTATATGAATAGTTGAATTAGAGAAACATTACTTTAAATCAACATTACATTTATTTAGATAATTATACAACATTATTAAAAAATGCACGTGTGTTTTATTGGTTGAGGAGGATGCATGTTACTACTACTGTAGAACACATTTAGAGTTTCACTGAGGCTAGTCATGTCAAAGGGGAACATGGTAGTGTTGTAACATGTGTGAAAAATGTTATTTCAAGGTGGGAGTTGGAATTTTCAAGAGGTTATTCATTTTAAAAATGCAAAAACCATGGTTGAATGATGTAATGAGAACATGTGTCATGGTGCTCAACTAAATTTTACTATTCATAGACATTTTTGGTTAATAGAGGAAGAATACTTGGAAAAGTATGAGGATTTTACGACTCTAATAGGTCAAAGTAACTTCCACTTATTTCATAGCTCAAATGAGAGTTCTTGGAATCTTCATATGAGACACTTGGCATGTTTATGTTTTGTATATGTGGACTCTGTTTGGAATGAGTTTGAGTCATAAGAATGGGTGGATGATTGTAGTCTCAAACCTATAATTATAATTAAAACATATCAAGGTCAAACAACATTACAACTTACAAATATGACATCATCAAATGACTTCAACCATGTATCTAATCTAGTGTAGCTAGGTAGAATATTTTTCATTATGTATAATTTATTATCATTATATATCTTCATATTGTCACTAAAAATGGTTTAATGTGATACAAGACATGTCTTTGTAGTTATTTCAAATGAGAAAAATGAAGATGGAATTAATTACCACTTTTTTTTCTATTTAGAGAGAAATAAAAAACTTGATTTCTCTAGTTATAGATGGATAAAATATTGACTATCCCACTAGGTCAATGGTAGTCACTTGAACTTTATTTTAATGATATCTTATTAAAAAAGAATATCAATGGTTGTTTGAAGAGTTTAAAACACAGAAGAAGATATTGTATTATTCGTATTTGATTATTTCAATGAATATTCAATTACAAAAATATCATGGGAGGCCATTAAATAAGAAACTATGGAAAGTTTCAGAGTCAGACCATGAAGATATTCTTGATACTATCAAGGTTAGAGAAGATCCTAGTGTTTCGTTAGATTGAAATACATAGGTATGTTGAGTTTTCAAATGTATATGTAATAAATTTACCAATTTTTTTAATTTTATATGTAGTATATATGAATTTAATTTTTAATTACTTACTAACAATTTTTTTTAGGTTAGTGATGCTAGATAAGCTTCCATCTTCACATGGTTGGCACTGTTAGTAGAGAACTCTATATTCTTAAAGCTAATAAAATCTCTTAAATGACAATTAAAATTCACTTCCTAGTGTATTTGAACATCATGGTAATGTGATAACATGTAATTTTTATATCTAGACATGATCAAAGTGATAGATTCTAAAGTGAAGGTCCTAGAGGCAAAAATGGTAATTAGAGCTTAAGAAGTTGCGCCAAAAAGTTGCTTGTTATGACCTATCATTGAAAATTGTCCAAAATATTTCTCTCAAAGTTTCCAATTGAATAATAAAGGTTGTGATTATAGGGCTTAAATAGGCAAGGAATGGATTTGATGGATCACAAAAATGACTTACAAGTGTTGTTTTATTCATGTTTGAACCTAGGCTAAAAATTTGCATTTTCCTTGTATTGAGAAAGGCATTATTAAGGTCAAAATGGGTTGTTCATATGTCGATTGGGACTGATAGGAAGCCAATAATCTAGGACTAGACATTATCTACCCCCTACATGTGTTATCAGTGTCACTTTTTAGTCAAGAAGCATTGGAACCACAGTTCTACAACCACAATGTAAACTTTGACAACATTTGTGTCAGTGTTGACAAGAGTGGATTTAAACATAATGGTGCTGTGATAAATTATAATTTTCCTATATAAATGTGATTAAATTGATATATTCCCTATTGGAAGTCCTAGAGGCAAAAATGGTAGTTGGAGTGCAAGAAGTTGTTTGTTTAATTCAAAAAAGTTGCATTCTTGGACCTGTCACTACAACTTGTCTAATGGATTGATCTTGAAGGTTTCACCTGAGTTATTTATATTTAAATTATAGGGATTAAATAGGAAGGTTAAAGATATAATGGTTAACATAAAGGACTTATAGGTTTCATTTTATGCATGTTTGAATTTAGGCTAAAACTTTGCATTTTTCTTATATTGGGAAGGGCATTCTTGAAACCAAAATGGGAGGTGGGTTTATTGATTGGGCCATATGGGAGTAAAATTACCTATTTATAGATGTTATACACCTACTAAAACATGTTATTAGTGTTACTTTTTGGTCAAGAAGCATCAGAACCATAGTTATAGAACCACAACTTAAACTTTGAGAATATTTATTGTCAGTGTTTCTGCACTCTTAGACAATAGTGAAAATGTACTTTTGGGTGGAATTAAACATCATGGAAGTTAAATAATGTGTAATTTTGCTCTCTCTCTCTCTCTCTCTCTCTCTCTCTCTCTCTCTCTCTCTCTCTCTCTCTCTCTCTCTCTCTCTCTGTGTGTGTGTGTGTGTGTGTGTGTGTGTGTGTGTGTGTGTGTGTGTGTGTGTGTGTGTGTGTGATATAAGTGATATATTATTACGTGAAGGTCTTAGAGGTAGAAATGGAAATTGAAAATCTATAAGTTGATTGTTCAATGCCAAAACATTGTAATTTTGGACCTTTCACTACAACTTGTCCAAAAAATTGCTCTCAAAGGTTAAACATGAGTGCTATGAGGTGAGATTAGATGGATTAAATATGTATAATATGGATCTAATGTTTAATGTAAATGAATTAAAGGTATTTTTAATGCATGATTAAACTTAGGCTAAAATTTTGCATTATTTTTATTGGAAAGGGCATTCTTGAGGCTAGAATAGGCGGTGGGTTTCTCGATCAAGAATGATGGGAGGCCATTACCCTATTCCTATACATTATCCACCTCATGAAAGATTTTTTATTATAAATTTTTGTTCAATAATCATTAGAACCATAGTTTTGTAACCATAACTTAAACTTTGACAATATTTGTTATCAGTGTTTCTACACTCCTTAACAGTAGTGAAAATGCACTTTTGAGTGGATTTGAACATTGTGGAAGTGTGATAAAGTGTAATTTGTCATTATTGATGTTATAAATCTAATATATTATTATTTGGAGGTATTTTAGGTATAAATGGTAGTTAAAGCTCAAGAAGTTGCTTGTTCAATGCAAAAAAGTGGCATTTTTGGACCTTTCACTGTAACTTTTCTAATGAATTGCTCTTAAAGGTTCCACCTTATTAATTTATGGTATGATTATATGGATTAAATAGGTATGTTATGGATCAAAAAATTCATATAAATTAATTACATGTTTTATTTTATGCATGTTTAAACTTAGGCTCAAAAATTGCATTTTTCTTGTATTGGGAAGGGCATTCTTGAGTCGAGAATGGATGGTGGGTTTGTCAATCAATCCTAATAGGAGGACAAAAACCTAGTTCTAGATTTTATTCACCCACTTTGGACATGTTTTTATTTTTATTTTTGGTCTTGAAGCATCAAAACCATAGTTTTGCAATCACAACTTAAACTTTGACAACATTATATGTTAGTGTTTTTATGCTCCTAAACGGTAGTGAAAATGTACTTCCAAGTGGATTTGAATGTCATGGCAGTGTTATAATGTGTAATTTGCCTATATGGACGTGATTTAAGTGATATATTCTCATTTGGAAGTCCTATAGGCATAAATGGCAATTGGAACTCAAGACATTGCTTGTTTAATGCCAAAAAATTGCATTCTTAGACATGTCACTTCAACTTGTCCAATGAATTGCTCTCGAAGGTTACACCTAAGTGATTTGAGGTGTGACTAGAAAGATTAAATAGTAATTATAGGTATCTAATGTTTCATGTAAATGATTTACAGGTTTTATATTATGTGTGTTTGAAAATAGGCTAAAAAATTACATTTTAATTTTATTAGGAAGGCATTCTTAAGGCTAGAATGGGTGGTGGGTTTGTTGATCAGGCCTAATAAAAGGTGAAGAACCTAGTACCAGATGTTATCTTACCCATTTAGATGTGTTATAAATGTCATTTTTTGGTCAAAAAGCATCATAACAATAGTTCTGCAACCATAACCTAAACTTTGACAACATTTATTATTAGTGTTTCCATGTTCCTCTCTCCCTTTTATGACCAACTTTTGCATGAAACTATATTCTTAGTGTTCAATGTAATTTATAGGATATAATATATTTTTGATATTTTCAAACAACAATTATAGGAGGTCTAACACCCTTAAGGGAAAGACCTAGAAAGTAATAGAATGTCAGGGGTGAGGTGTTGAAGGGTTAAAAACCAGTCTTGGAAACTAAATACATGTATAATATATGTTATCAATAGTCTTAGCTAATCTCTCATCTTGTATAAATTGTTTTTAAATCTGAAGTAAGGGTTTCATGAGTAAAACACCACTAAAATGAAAACAATTTTAAAAATAAGGTCTAAAACATTATGATCAATTGGGAAATGGATATTATATCTTGCTCCAAGTATCTGCGAGTTGAAAAGAGGTTTGAAACTATAGGTATAGAGGACTATTTTTATGTACACTTGTAGAAGACCATTTTTGAGAAAGTTGTGCATAAGGTAACATGAGTGTTTGGTTTATTTAAGTTCTATAAACTTGGATAAGGGTTAAAACATGTTATAAGTGATAAAATACTACAAGAAATATATTTTTTATGAGTTAAAAACTCTATTTTGAGAACTTGACTTATTGGAAAAATACCTAGGTATAAAGATCAAGAAACTTAAAAAGATAGAATTTTATAATGAGAGCTCAATCTCTTAGAGACCTATAGTTGGTTGATTTATTGTAAGTTTTTATGCCTAAATAAACCCTTGAGTTTTCTTAAGACCTGTCCAAAGTGTCTTAAATAATATTGTTCAAAAGGAGAGTAGATCTGAGAAATTTGTGAGTACTTAAAAGTAGACCTAATGACTAATTGACTAGTTTAAAAGAAGATTGTTTGAGAGTGGATTTTGAATCAAGTTGAGAAAAAGAGTGGATAAGTGAGGTAGGAATTATTCATGATATTAGAGCATATGAATAAGACTTTCATATCCTTCTTAACAATAGAAGAGAAAACTACGCATTAGGTGGTATTGGGAGATGATAAAGGGTTTTGGTCAAATATGGATCATTGTCTCATGAGTGAATATTATATTTCAAGTTATTAAGGTTTATTTTTATCAAACTAAATACATTATATTCAAGGTCAATCAGAAGTTTATGTTTCCAGTTTTGCAAATATAAAGCTACAAAGATGAAGAAATAGACCATGTGCATGGTCACCAAAAGGAGATTACTATGGAATATGTATTAATATAGATTACTTTAGAGGTGATGGAAAATATAAAGTAATAATAATCATATAATTCATACATGTTGTAGTCCTAGTTTCAATAAAAACTAGTCAATAAGGCATTAGATCTAGGTGAAGGTGAAAGATCAAGTAACTTGCAGGTAGAGGTATTTGAGTGATAAATTTACAAGGATTTATGAATTATTTATTGTTTTTAAATTATAAAATTTTGAACATGATTGGGTATGGACTTTAAGTGAAATCAAATTATGTTAATGATCAATCAAAAATTTGTAAGTGGGTGATGAAAAATATAAAATAGATAAGAGTGTCATTAGTCATTTCCAAACACAATCAAATAAAAACATTAATTTAAACAATATGGGAAATATTAGATTTATATCATTGAAAATAGTTTTTTTTAAACCTAATTTGTTTACAACATTAAATATGATATTTAATAGATAATAGTTTGGAAGATCAAAACAAAACTATACAATAACATTTTAAAATAAAACTAAATATAAATTAGATACATCAATAATTCAGATGAAAACTCTATAAAAATAATATAGGTAGATGTGTAAAATATAAAAAATACAAAGATTTAAATGATATGCATACACAAAATTACATCTACCAGCATAGTATCTAATGTTGGGTGAATGTCATATACACATATGCAATACCAAAAATGTGTAAATTTATATATAGGCATACAAAAAACACATCTCATGTAATACATCCTATTTATCAAATAGAGTCCCTCTCTTTGCCTTCCTTGAAGATGACTCTCCCTAGGATGCCCTACTGGTAGATTAAGATCCCTCTAATACCTTGGAATTTTTTAAAGTCTGATTATGAGTCCTACACTCATAGCTCACTTGTAATTAAGCCTATTCAAATAAAAAGTATTATTACAAAATTAATATAAAATACATTCAACCAATTGCTAAGAAATTAATTTTAAACTAAAATAAATAATAATTTAAACATGCACTTACTGGAAGCTCGCAATCCTACTCAATCTATTTTTGATGCTCAAACAAGTCAATGCCAGGTTTAGTTGTTCAAATAAACATCTAAAATATGGAATAAACATGATAATTTACCCTACTAATCCTCTAACTCTGATTATTAGATGTCATATAAAAACCTTACATACATAATACATTTACATAAGTTATATTTGACCCAATTATATAATAAAAGTATTAAAACAAGTCTATTTTTACAATTCAAAATTACATGTTAATATATAGCTCTATCATTACCTATGTACATGACATTGAAGTAGAAATGCCTATGTATGTCTTGACTTTAAGTGATAGAGAAGTGTTTAATTGAGCCATAAACTATTCATGTAAATAAGGTTTCACTTACTTTTATATAAAGTATCAAAGATATATATGGCATGTTTTTCTCCTTTATTAAACCAAGATTGTATTTAACAGTACTATACTTGAAAGTTGAGATCCTTGGTAGATAAATTTAATTAAAACTTATAAGGTATATATAAACTAAATGTACATATATCATAATATAAACTCAAAATTTTACATCTATATAAGTAAATGGTACCATCCTAACAGAGATAGATGCAATAGTGAATGGACTAGCAGTTGGATCCAAAAATGTAAACAATGGCTGCATCAAATCAAATACTATAAATGCTAACTATGATAATGAAGGCACCATCACCTCCTGGGAAATAAAAAATGACATGTTTATTATTCAATTTATATGTAAATTAATTATTATCTAAATTAAATTTGTAAATATAACTTAAATTTAACATGAAATTTATATAAAATGTACCTATATCTATATAGTGGTTGATGTCTGCATACCAAATATGTGTGCCAAAAATACATCACTCCTAAGTATATTATCCAATCCCTCTGAACCACCAGTGACATCATCATAAGGTCCCATGCACATGGATTCATAATAACTACAATGGTGGCGTTGGGTATGCACACTAAGTAATGTATCTCTAGCATTGGTCTATGAGAGACTAATCATATGTTAAACAAGTGTATCAATGAGTGAACTAAGTACATGTAGAGTGTTCATATCCATGACCTGTTAAATTATATAGGGGATCTCATGCTTAAGTGTATTTTGGATATGGATCTATACAAGATAATTAGGTACATGACATGTACCTGATCGATCCTATGTAGAGCCTTTCCCTAATCCCTAAAACTCACTATAATCAAAATAGTTCACAATTTCATTGAGGATAAACTCACAACAAATTTTTCTCAAAAAATATATTGGGACCTCATATTTGTTACACTGTGGATAATCAAACACCATCTTCCATGTCCCAAAAATTGGGTATGATTAAATTATGTTGGTGGTTATGGATTGGAAAACATTTAACAGTTATAAAGAATGGTGTATTGGTGACTAGGTCAATAAACAAGGCATAAATGGAGTTTTTGATATGTCTTTATTCTTAACATCAAGTGCTCATAATTTGGCATCATAATAATCCCTACAATTATCCTGATATGAATCCCATTTATTAATTTGAATCATTATAGAGTCAGTTTGAGCTAGTATTGTCTCTAGGGAATTGGCTAGATAGGTGTGATGGGTGTTGGTATAAGTGGGATCCCTCATTCTACCAATTAATTCTTTAATTTCAATTTTATTTTCTATAATATTATTAACTAGACTCTCTTGAATGCTTGGGTGATTTTTTGGAACTATAGGAGGGTTAGGAGGAGGAACAAGAGGGTTTTATGAAGGATTAAGAGGAGGAACAATAGGGTTATATAGAGTGTTAGGAGGGTTAGGTATTAATAATATGAGGGTTAGCCATACAAGATATTATAAACAAATAAATTACAAATTAAATATTGAAAATAACACAAAATTACTAAATGTTAGGGTTAACAAGTGTAGATTTTTAGCACGTACCTCTTCTATGTGGTGGCATCATTGATTAATGACTTCTTGGGACAAATTTTGATAAGGTTTTGCCTCTCTCACCTAAAATAAGATCACAAAATAGAAACACATATGATAGGTTTGAAAGATCAAATGCAAAATGAGGAATTTTACATTTAATTTTCCATTTTTATTTGTATTGGTTACACAGGTAATGAGATCACATTATTGATGTGATTGTGTTATTGAAAATAATGATAATTAAATCGCATTATTATTTTGAATAACATGATTGTGTTATTTAATAACATGATCACATTATAGCTTAGTAATTACTAATCCATAATTTAAATAATGTGATCACATTAATTAAATAACGTGATCACATTAATTAAATAAGGTGATTGTATTAATTAAATAACATGATCACATTATTTAATAATGTGATCACATTATGTAAAATACCAATGGAATTATCCCCCAACTCCATGCACTTATCCAATACTTATTTTGTGATTTAATTTTTCTATAGATCTTTGCTGGTGTGTACTCATTCCTTGTCTCATGTGACAATTCAACCTCACATTTACTTTGCATGGACTAGGATCATACTCTAATATGGTATAGAGCTAATCTGGTAAATGATTGTCTATTTTTTTTTAATTCAAATCTGAGATTATTTGTTTATGTTATAAGGAAAATTTAAATAGGGTTTGAAAAAAAATCCATGATCTTAAAAAATTAAGGGATTTTTTTACTTGAAATCATGGGCTTTGTTTGCATATTTTTATGTCTATAACTCAATATTCCATTCTAAGCTAGTTCATAAATTATATAAAATGAAGTTTTTTTTAGGTGAATGGATAACTCGTTTGACATCTCTAGTCTAATATTGGATATGAATGAGTTTGTGCCTATTTTTTGGTGTTGAATACCACCATACTAGACTATGCCGATGCTAATCAATAACTGTGTACTCACTAAGATGACAATGAGAGAAAATGTCATTACATTCGTTATGATATAATTAAAATAACCTTCATAAAAGTATGTTCACACATTTTTTATGCCTTGTCTTCTACATCCCTAGGCTCATCCTCCTAACCATTGATTGACCTTGTGAAGACTCTTTATGCTACATTAGCCTTGACTAGTTTCCCTTGTTGTTTTGGCCTATTCATTGATATCATGGACTCCTTCAGCCAACCATCTACCATTTCCTTCATTTTTCCTTCATTTTCAATTCCATGGTAGGTGCATTTCTCCTTGAAACCACATTTTAGCATGCAAAGTGGTTTTCATTACCACTCTAGAAAATTCATGGTACTCCTCATTTCTTGAGTGGTATTTTATAAATTACCTTTTCAAAAATTTAAAACACATTATAAATTTATAAAATAAATATATTGTACTAACTATTCAGCATAGTTTTTTTGGATATCACTTGTTCAAAAAAAGGGGAAAAGGTTTTTACATGGGAAAGATTAATATAATTTATTAAAATGCATTTATTGGTATTTTGAAACAATTTAATATCGAGGGGTTCTTTAAAAAAGAAATGATTATTTTTTTAGAATAAAAAATGGATTTATGTGATAATGTATTGGATAAAAATGTAGCGGTAAATAATTTAGTAGTAAAAATGTATTATGACAAAATTGTCGTGAGGATAAAATATAATGAGGAGAAAATGTAGTAGTATTGGTAATGCCAATAAAATGTCACAAAGAGCATAATTGGGAGATTTTAGTGATTATCACATTGTTTATTTTTTGTTTAGTTTACTTTGGTGATAGGAGTTAACATTTCATGGTGGAAAAGTGATCAAAAATTACGAGTCCATAGATTTGCAAATATGAGTTCATAGATTTGCAATCACGAGTCCATAGATTTGCAATCCCAAGTCCATAGATTTGAAATCACAAGTCCATATAAATCCCACTTGAAGAGGGATAATTTTTTGGTAATATCATGCCCTAGCCACATGGGAGAAACTAAACACTTTACCAAGCCACATAGCTCGTGATCCATCTGCCACATCCCAGAAATGTGAGAATAGACATGCCAAGTCAAAGCTCAAAATTTCATTATAGAAAAAGTTTTCAAATCATGATGAAAATAGTTTCAAATTGTAGAGATTGTTGAGAGCTTTCTGATGCATTTTTTATAATGTAAATCTAAGTTTGAGAGCTCCTGTTATGGCCATTTGAAGATTGGTAAAAAAAAAGGCACTTGCGACATTTGGCACGTGTTTCGAGGTGGTTTTGACATTTCGACCTATCGGAGGTCGACACTTGGAAAATTCTAAGGTTTAAAAAAAATGTTTTGATGACACACCACATCATCAACATGCCATGTGGAGTCAAGCATGAGATAAGTGGCGAGACCAAGCAAGGTGGCGAGTCACATGGGAGCCGAGACTTTTGGTGAATCTGTAGGCCTGCCCAATCTTGAGGAGCCGTGTGGCTGAAGACACATGACAAGTGGGTGGCCAAAGGACTATTTCAAACCTTCCCCATCTTGAAAGTGCAGCATGTGGGATAAACCATGGGAGAAAATGGTGCTAAAAGACTTTTTCAAGCCTTGTTTAACCGCTCAACCCACACATGTGGGATAAAGAATAAGTCCAAGCGCCTAAAAATGAGGGTGCCAATTTTGAAACTCTGACCTACCACCCAAAAGGGATAGGCTTTGAACACTTGAGTTATGGAGGTCTAAGTGCTATTAAAGGCACGAATTTCTACTTGAAGTTATCAAATTTTGGACTGTGTATTGAAAAATGTAGACCAGTTTGTTGTATTTGGTCATTTTGGAGCGTTTAGAAGCTGAATTAGAGCTCGGAGTAAACTAAAAAGTTGTTTATAATTCTGATATGCTATGTTAATTATATTCATTTTCCCATTTTGGAGAATTAGTGATGCCATTTTGAGCTTTATAAGTTTCCAATTTTGATTTTGGAGAAGCCTCTGCGTGTGATTCAGGAAGGTGAAGGACATGTTGAGTCAGTCAAGGTATTTCGAAGGTCTGATCACTATATTTAAAGAGAGATATGATATTTTTTGTTTTTTAATGATTATTTTGGCTTGAAAATTTAGCAACAATTAATGGATCGATTCGATATGAACTCAGGGACAGGAATTCCAAACCCCATAAACAATTTTCATGTTTTGATCTTTGAATTCAATTTTACATTTCATATTTAGTTAATTTCAAGATTATAATTCATATTTTAATCAAAAATTACACATTTTATCATTTATGGGAAATTGGATAAAATCAAGAATTTGAAAATAATGACAGTTTCAATGGATATTTGATGTGATCTATTAATTCACCTTTATTGACATTTTAAAACTTGATTTGGATCAAATTTTAATCAGATTTAATCATTCCAACATCGTATAAGTTGAGAAATTCATAATCCATACTTTTAATTTTCATTTAGAGTTTATCAGTGAAGTTTACGAATCAAGTTGATATCAGAGCAGTTAAAATACAGGGATTGCTTCTAGTTATATATTGACAATTGCTTCCATAATAGTTGGATTATTGGTTTGAAAATTGACTATTATTGTAGTGTGCAGTGTGAAATTAGTTGTTTGTAGGAAACCATGGGCAAGTTTCCATAGATTTCAGTCATCAAAGATGAAAATGCAATCTTGAGATGCCAAAAAATTGCACTTGAACTACAAGTGGCAAAGTTAAAATCAGAGCTTGAATCCAAGGATGATCTCTTGATTAGATTATAATGTGGTGAGTGTGAAAAGGTAAAGCCTTCAACTTCAGATGCAGAGACTATGATTGAGTGCACTATAAGTTTTTAACCTCAAGAATCTTCATCTTCTTCTACCATTTCAGACTCAGATTCTAGTAATATTATTTTTGGTGATTTTAAAAGATACACTAAGGGCATAGGATCTAAATTGTTGTTTAAAATGGGTTAAAATGGAGGAGGACTTGATAGAGATAGCCAAGGTATATCTAACCCAATTTAGGTTAAGCATAGACCTCTTCATGCAAGTTTGGGTTATACTAGTGTGTAGGTGGATGATGGAGAAGTTTCTTTCATGGCTTAAGGAAGACGAGCTTCCAATAGCGAAGATTCTAGACCACTAGTTCAAAGTTGTAAAGGTAAAAGAGGTATTAAGATTCCACCTCTTGATTCTTACACTAAATCTTCTAATGCAATTGATATATTTAAGAAGTTTGGATATAATGTACAGAATATATTGCAATCATTTCCATGCACTTTTTGTGGGATGAATAACCATAGTGCTAAGACTTGTTGGAAATAAAAAGATTTGTTTAAGTAGAATGCATGTTTGAAAGACCATTCTCATGATAAGATGGGAATTGGCAAAAGGGGACCCTCACCTAAGAAGGAAGTTTGTACTCATTGTAAAGTGAGTGGACATAGGGTTGATAGATGTTTTAAGCTTCATGCATCTTCACATTCAAGTAATGTTAGAACTAAGATGATTTACAAAACTCTCACTAAGGTTAGCGAATCTAATTCAATCCATAATGTAGTTGACAATACAACCCAGGATAAGGTAAAACCTAAAAGTGAAAATCGATTAAAGAGGTTAAGTAAACAATATGCAATTGATAATAAATCCACAAAGACAATCAATTTCACTAGGAAGAAAGAAATGGTTAATTGGATTATCACTAAATTATTTTTGCAAAGCATGGTTAAGAATTCATCTAAATGAATGAACAAGCTTTGATAGGTGTAGATTAGTGTTGTTGGGAACACTTCAAGACAGGTTTACCATATGAAGTTTTTCAATTCTCACTTTTTTATAACTCTATGTTTTTGATCTCCAAAATATAATGTATGGGTAGTCTAATAATGGATAAGACATTAACTCATTTGAAATAGTTGGAGCTAATAGTAGAATGCATGTTGTAGGTTGAGTTAATTTCTTACAACACTTATTGGATTGTTATTTTGAATGTATCTATTTTTGGCACATAGATGTATAGATGCATTAAAAGACCCTTTGGGCATGTTTAGATGTTAGGCAGCATACACTTTTGGTTATTTTCATTTGCTTAACATATAAGTCCCATACTAGGGAATTGTATTGCAACATGTCCACAACATTTATTGTATGTTGTCGACATTATAAACTTGTCTTGCAATTACATTGGGAGTTGTTTCAATTTTTGGTAATTCACTGCTTTACAAGATGTGACATTTGGGTAGGCAGTTTTGGTATGTTGTAATCACTTTGATAGTTACATATTCACTTACTCATGCCTTTGGATTAGGCATTTTAATAGTTTGATTGTGAATCATTTTAATACAATTATTTATACCTCTTTCTATGATTGGGTTTTATTTTCATGGATGCAATAGACCAATTCATAGTTTTAGGGGATATTAGACTTTTGGATACCAAAAGCCTTCCATTGGGGAGGTGTGATTAGAAATTATGAGTCCGTAAATTTACAATCATGAGTTCGTAGATTTGTAATCATGAGTCCATAGATTTGTAATCTCGAGACCATAGATTTGAAATCACAAGTTCATATAAATCCAACTTGAAGAGGGATAATTGTTTGGTAATATCATGCCTTGGCCACATGAAAGAAACTAGACACTGTACCGAGCCATATAGATCGTGATCTATCTGCCACATCCTAGAAATGTGAGAATAGACATGCCAAGTCAAATCTCAAATTTTCATTCTAGAAAAACTTTTCAAATCATGATGAAACCAATTTCACAGCTTAGATCTCATCCAGAACTTTTCGATGCATTTTTCAGAATGTAAATCTGAGTTCAAGAGCTCCTGTTATGGCCATTTGAAGATTGGTCAAAAAAAGGCACTTGTGACATTTGGCACGTGTTTCGATGTGGTTTCAACATTTAGACCTATCAGAGGTCAACACTTGGAAAATTATAAGGTTGAAAAAAATGGTTTGATGGCATTCCACGTCATCAACATGCCACGTGGAGTCAAGCATGAGATAAGTGGCGAGACCAAGCAAGGTGACGAGTCACATGGGAGCCGAGACTTTTGGTGAATCTGTAGGCCTGCCCAGTCTTGATAAGCCATGTGGCTGAAGCCACATGACAAGTGGGTGGCCAAAGGACTATTTCAAACCTTCCCCATCTCTAAAGTGCAGCATGTGGGATAAACCATGGGAGAAAATGGTGCTAAAAGACTTTCTCAAGCCTTATTTAACTGCTCAACCCACACATGTGGGATAAAGAATAAGTCCAAGCACCTGAAAAGGAGGGTGCTAGTTTTGAACCTATGACCTACCACCCAAAAGGGATAGGCTTTGACTGCATGAGCTATAGAGGTCTAAGTGCTATTAAAGGCATGAATTTCTACTTGAAGTTATCAAATTCTGGACTATGTATTGAAAAATATAGACCATTTTGTTGTATTTGGTCATTTTGGAGCCCTTAGAGGCCGAATCAGAGCTCAGAGTAAACTATAAATTTGTTTATAATTCTGATACTCTCTATACAATATATTCATTTTCTGATTTTGGAGAATTTGTGATGCCATTTTGAGCTTTATAACTTTCCAATTTTGATTTTAGAGAAGCCTCTGCATGTGATTCAGCAAGGTGAAGGACGTGCTGAGTCAGCCAAGGTCTTTCGAAGGTCTGATCACTATTTTTATAGAGAGATATGATATTTTATTGTTTTTTATGTATTATTTTGGCTTGAAAATTTAGCAATAATTAATGGATCGGTTCGATACAAACCCGGAGATGTAGGAATTCCGAACCCCGTAAACAATTTTCATGTTTTGATCTTTGAATTCAATTTTGCATTTCATATTTAGTTAATTTATAGATTATATTTCAGATTTTAATCAAAATTCAAACATTACTCATTTTATTATTTACGTGAAATTGGATAAAATTGAGAATTTGAAAAATCTGATAGTTTCAATGGATATTTGATGTGATCTATTAATTCACCTTTATTGCCATTCTAAAACTTGATTTAGATCATATTTTAATCAGATTTAATCATTTCAACATCTTATAAGTTGAGAAATTTAGAATCCATACTTTTAAATTTTCATTTAGAGTTTATCAGTGGAGTTTATGGATCAAAAAGTAATGTACCAAATTTATAATCAAAATAATAGAGAAAAATGTAATTTCATGAGATTGGACCTTTAGGTGAAAGTTGTACCATCTTCTATGTGAGTGCATTCTTTACTACATTTTGTTCTTGAAATGTTTTATCCTTGCTACAATTTTTCATTTATACATTTTATCCTCACTACATTTGTCATGCTACGTTTTTAACCACTATGTTTTTGTCTACTACATTTTTTATGGATGCCAAAAAATAATATATTATGAGTATCTTTTTAAAAGATGAGATTTGTTTGTTTGTTAAAATCTTCATATTTTTTATTGATGAAGACTAGAGGGTGAGGTCTAGTTAGGTAGGTGGCCAAACCCCTTCTCATTCAAAGCATTATTTATAACTTTTACTCACTTTATATACTCATCTCGGATGCATTTCTAACTCAACTCGATGTCCTCATATGTTTTGAAAAAATTTATCTTTTTGACTCACTGCAGTGATTATTGTAGATTTACTCTCAACTTCACTTGATGTCTTTTGATCATGCATATCATTGCTTTCAACATTCATGAGGGGGTCACCATTTCATAATTTAGGTGGGTGTACTATTTTGTTTTCTCTCTTTGTATTCCACTTACACTTTTGACTCTGCAATAACTATAACATGCATTACTACTACAACTCATTTTTGCACTAATGGATTTAAGTTAAATCAACCCACTAACTCCAATTAACTATAATTATTTGAAATTGAATATGACAATCATTATAAAGAGTAAGGGTTTGTATAGGATAACCATGGGTGATGAAACTAAACCTAGCATAGATCTAAAGATAGTTAATTGGTACAACCATAGTGATGAAGCCTATGGGTTGTTATGTCTTTCTATAGCACCTGACCTCTTATTTCACTTCAATCATGCCAAATCACCTCATGATGTATGAACCATTAATGGTAAACTATATTGGGATCAATATATGATGAGAGGTCATGAGATTGAGAATGAACTCATTAACCTAAGTCCTTATAACTTTGATAGTATTTTTTCACTAAGTTTAAGTCCTTGAGAATGTAGTTGAAATAATGTGGAATAAATAAATTAGATGACCAACTTATTCTTTTTATACTATCTAAACTAGGTCCTAACTATTTATTCTTTGTCTCTACTTTCCATTCCCCTAAAACGTGATTTGGGCACTACTTGTAAAATTCCCTCTTTAGATGATTTCATTGTTGACTTAACTAGAAATCAAGATAAGTTGATCTAGATAGAATAATTCAATTCCATAAAACCTCAATCCTTAATTCCTTGAAATGGGAAGGCAAATGCTTCAAACAAAGAAAAGAAGAGGAATAATAATTATCAAGAAAAGAAGAAGGAATCAACCTCTACCAAGACTAACATTGAAGCATCTTCATCTAATGGAAAACCTAATAAAGATAAGTTTATGTATGCCTATTGTAATAAAAATGGGCATGATGAAAACAAGTGCATGAATAAGAAAATAAATTACCTAAATCATATCCTAGATAAGAATAACATAGGTTTTCCTTAATCTATCAATAAAAATTCATCAACCCAAGATTCAACTAAGGCAAAGGGAAAGGTAAAAGAGAGATAAAAGGTCAAGGCTCTTGTATCAATTTCATATTTAACATCTTCTTGGTTTATTGACTCAATTGATTCTCACCACATGGACTCTTCACTAGTTGATTTATCTTCCTTATATCCTTGTAGAATGTCTTCTATCAATTTAGATGATGACACTTTTCTACCTATTTTAGGGAGAGAGTCTATTGAAATGGAAGGAGGAACATTAAATAATTTTATAAGTGTCCCTTCTCTTTCAACCAATCTCATGTCAATGTATCAAATCAATCATATCATCAAAGGCATGAGGGTTGAGTTGTTACCAGATTTAGTTATCATCAATACATTGCATAATGACTCTACAATGGTAGTGGATAGGGAAGATCACTAAGCCATATTATACACCTTATCACATTTTGCATTTGATTCTTCTTCAGCAACATTGTTGACTCATTCAAATAGAGTTATAAAATTTGGCATGAGAGGTTCGGCCCCCTTAAGTACCACTACCTTGAACAACTTAGCAAAATTGACATAGTCATAGGCTTACCTCGATTCAAATTCACTAAGGGACTTTGTGAAGGTTATTCTCTTTTAAACCATCCCAAATTAAAAGCTTGGATGGAATAAAAAGAATTATATTTAATACATAATAATGTATAAGAGGTTTTTCCTAGTCTATATTTTATAAAGGATAACTACATTCTCACTTCCATTGATGATTTCTCAAGATATACATGGGTCTAATTTCTTAATCAAAGATTGAAGTGTTTGGTGATTTTCAAGACTTCAAGGAACATGTTGAGAAACAATCTAAGATATCCATCAAGGTTTTTCAAACTAAAATATGGGGTGAATATGTCAACAATAGATTTGATGAGTTTTACATAATAGAGGGGGTTGATTTGTAGCAAATAGTTACTTACATTCCTTCAGATAATAGAGTTACAAAATGCAAGAATAGGTCCTTGAGGGATATGGATAGCTATATGATTTACTCTAAGTCCTTAGCACCTCAATATTTGGTATAAACCATTAATTATGCTTGTTATATTCATGATAAGGTTCTTAACAAATATTTTAAAGGCATAACACCCTTTGAATATTTGCATGAAAGGAAACTTGAATTTAATCACATTAGTGTTTTCATATCTCTAGTTATGACACATATACTGAAGAAGATATACAAAACTATAAAACCTTAGTCTAAGCCATACATATTATTAGGTTTCCAAGATGATGTAAATGGTTATTACCTTTTACATCCAACCACATAAGAGTTGTTCATAGAGAGAAGTGTTCACTTGTAGGAGAGTCACAAAGACCCAACACTTGACACTTCTTCTCTTTCATTAGAATCACTTAGACTTGATGATTCTTCTTCTGACTCATATCATCTAGAGTAGGTTCTTGAGATAGGGTCTTCTTATTATTTCAATTATAATAGTGTGGATAGTGATGGGGAGTCTTCTACATCCACCTCTATTCATGTTTCATAATATGAGTTAGCACTTGACATGCCCACATTTTAACCCCTTTAGGCTAGGTAGATACTTTAGAGTGTAGGTACATGGGTAGGGGATCTAGAAAATAATAAACATACTCAGGTAGATTATTAGAGTGGTCCACATGCTTTATTTTGTTTAGTTTTAGATCCATAGACATTCTAAGACTTGGATAATGAAACTTCATAGAAAGATGGTAAGTGATAGAGGGTGTCATATAATGTCTTTAGTTTCCCAATACTAAATAGTACCTATTTGTACCATTGGAAAAGGCCTAAAAAGGCTATAGGGAGTCTTGGACAAGATAATGAAATAAATAATGGGGAAAGAGTCATACTAAGATGATGTGTGGATTGGATAGCATGTCTAAGTGGATTAGTTTTAACAAGAAGATAGTCAATTAACCTTCATAAAAACTTGAATCCCTAAGTTATATAAAGAACTATTGTGATAATAAAGGTGAATGAGTCTTGAAGAGATAGTAAGTATAATAAAACTAGTGTGTGAGGTGAATGAAAGTCAATGAGCATATGTATAAATGAGTGTGATATGTATGAAGGACCTAAAGGTATAAATTAAAATAATCCAAAGGTGTTTATAGCCTAGAATTATACATGAGAATTGATATAAATCCTAGTGAGGAAGTTGATATTAAAGAGAAGATGGAGGAGATTGGTTGCAAGAATTGGTGATTATAGGTATCAAAGGTATGGTAAGAGCATAGAATTAGGGGTCTCTACATAATTTGGTATTAGAGAAGCAAATTTATTCAGAAAGAGGAGAAAGAAAATCATCTAATTAAAATAGTACATGTTTGATTTTGTTTTCATTTTAATTTTTTGATATGTTCATGAGATAGTTTTGAGGTGTGAATGAAAGTTGAGATTTTGGTAAGTAGCCATAAAGTTAGTAAGGATTGATAAGAGATAAAGAGAGTTTTTGGAAGCTCAAGAATGAGCTCAAGGAGAGATTAAAGAGAGAAAGAGGATTCCTATGCAAAAGATAAGATAGTGATAGATAGACCCAGGTGAAGTCATAGAGAGAGAGACCCAAGTGTGGTGATGAGAGGAAAGTAGACGAGGGTTGTCAACACGGTTTAGGTCTAAGTGAGACCAAGAGATTTAGAGGTAGGTAAGATGAAAATAAAAAAATATAAGAGAAAATAGGTCATGTTTGAGATGAGACACCACAAAGAGAGAAAGGTGCAAGAAGATGCCAATAGAAGAGAGATTTAAAAAGAAATGATAGAGATAAGGTAGAAATTAGATGAATCAGTGCTCATTATAGATAAAATGAAGGGAAATGAGAACCCATACTATGGATAGATCACAAAGAAAAAGACAATCAAGTGGCCAATCAGGATAAAAATGAAAAAGAGAAAGATGAAAGATGTGAGAGAGGAAAGAGAGCATAAAAGTTTTATTTGTAAGAAACTCAAGAAAGAGATGAAAATAGTTTGGATGACAATTATAGTGTCAAAAAATAAGAATCATAGTGACAAAGTGGATAAAGTTGATCAAAACTTTGAGATGGATGAGATCATCTTGAATGAGGAAAAAGAAGGCAATTATAGCTAGTTAGATGATGGGAAAGATAGAGCAGAAACAAATTAGTTTGTAGACTCATGTAAGGTTTGAAAAAAGAAATACAATTGATTGATATAGGTATGATATTTGATTATCTATTTATTTATGAGAATCAAGAGTAGTTAAAGATATAAATGGTAGATTTAGAAAGAGCCTTGAAATGTGACATGATGGAGAATGAAGAAAAGGTAAAGGTTGTAGTATATAATAACCTCATGATGGAGGAAAAAGAATATGAAAAATAAAAATTGATGATGATAATGATAGAGTTAGAGTATAAAGAGTCATGTGGAAGATTGAATTTCAATGAGATAGCAGGTAGGCAATAAATTATCTTTGTTTTTATTGAAATCATGAAGATGATAACAAGGGAATGTGTGAATACATGTATACCAATAGTATTTTGGGGCATACATAACCCATATTATAGAGGAAAAGCTCAAGGTTAGAATGGATATCAAATGCTAGTTGATGTAAACAAGCATTAGAAGCAAAGAAGTAGAATTGTCTTTGATAGAGGAAAGGATGAGAGAAAATATGATGAAACATTGAAGCATAATTGAGAAGAATTAGAGAAGGAATATCTAAGGATCATGAATTGGAAGACCAGGAAGAAGATTATAATGGTTCATTTGAGCAGATTTCAAATTAGTTTCTTACTAAGGAGTGTGATATAGGAGCATCAATAAAATTGATGTAAACATGATCATAATTAGAAAATTAGGTGTTCAATGTGTTTTATGGATGTCTTAAGGTCACCCTTAAGGAATATTAGTCATTAAGAGGGTCCTTAGGCATGTTCTGATAGTTCTTTGGCATTTTCTCACTAAAATGAGCATTTTGAATATTTGAATTGTGTTAGTGTGCTTAGAACTATTTTGGTGTAATGTTAATAAGTATCATGTTATTAAACATTAGTATAAGGTCAAAAATGAGTCTAGTTTGGTGTATGAAGGTGTGTTATGTGAATATCATAAGGAAAGTGGCATAGATCAAGAATTTGGAATGTAATAACCACATTAAAGTAGTTATCATAAACATTAGTTATAAAGAAAGTAGTTTATTATGTATGTATGAAGGATTTAATGATTTTTGGTATAATGGAGAAATTATTAGGTGTAGGATAAGTCAGTCAGAAGTTAATAGGATTTATATCTATGGAAAGGAGTGAGGAATAAGTTTTAAAAAAATAGCCCTATACTATGTCTATGGTAACAATATTAACAGTGTAAAGTAAAGGAAACAATGAAAGATAGCATGTTTGAAACACATATTTATGTACCTTTGTATTTATGTTATTTTTTGAATTTAATTTAATGTGTTGAAAACCTTAAGACTTTTGGGAATAGTGTACTATATTGTATGTTTGCATAGATTGGTGCCTTGTATGACTAAGACAAGATTCTTGTGTTTGTTCATTGAATACTAAATATTAATAAATTAAGAACCCTCTTAAAGTAAAGTTTTCTGAGGATATATATATTATATTTAGGATCAAAGTAATCAGAATGAGTTGTCCTTCATACATATTTGTGTCTGTATTTGATTCCAATTAAGGACAAGAGTTCAATTTGATAGTTGTGGGTACTATGTTAACAAAAGACAATCAAGAAATATCTTAGGAGAATGAATAACATATTATATAGATATTTTGGTAGTGTGAATACATTTTAGAGGGACAATATGATCAAAAATAATCTTATAGGAATGTTTAATAACCCTCATGTAATTTAAATGTGCATCTAAATCCTATTTCAACTCACATAGGCAGACTGTCTTACAAAATACTATAGAATATATAATTTGAACATGATTATGAGTCATTAAAGAGAAAATAAATATTTTAAAAGGTTTAAAATAGGTTGATAAACCTTATCTAGATATGGATAAAATTTTAAAGTATCAAAAGACATTGAAAGTTATCATTGATTAAGGATGATATTATTGAGTATTATCGTTAATTAGTGAGGTGTTGGAATAAGTGTTATCATTGATGTCAATTTTTTGTCATTGATGTCAATCTAATGTCATTAATGTAAAAGGTTCTTTAAAAGATGAATAAATGAGTAATATTTTAGGTATGTGTATGTTGAGTTCTTATGCCAACATAGTAAGTGTTATTATTGTATGAAAAGCAATGATGAGAGAGTTCTATTTGAAGAATGTTATGATATCAGATTGAGTGAAAGATCATTAAGATCAACATAAGTGCATGCCAATATTTCAAGTGTAAAATCATATTTTAATTCATTTTATAGACCTTGTGATAACGTATGTGCAGGTATCACAATGAAATAAGTGAACTCCAAAGAAGAAAATATATGCTCTAAAGATCTATGTAAGAAGCTCCATAGACACTCTAAATGAGCTACTAAGATGTAAATGCTCAAAAAAATAATTAAAAGTGTTTGAGAATGATATTTATATTTAAATTTTGTATATGAGGTCTTGATGACCTTGCAAATGATTATAAGGTCATCTCTAAAGATTCCTCTATGTAGCTCTGAAGATGTTACAAAGATCTTAGTGGAGCTCTAAAGATCTGTAAGAATCTCTAAACATGATTTGTTGAATATCTAAAGAAGTGTGAGTATATGATGTTGATTGAGCATAAAAAAGATAAATTGGAACACAAGAGATTATTAAGGTGAATCTTATAGGGTGGCAAGAAGAATAGATTCAAGACCTAAAATGATTAGAAAGTCAAGACCTAAAAATAAGTAGAGAGATGGTGTCCAGTTGAGGTATCAAGATCAATTTCTAAGACATAGGTGTGTAGGTGAACATTAAAATAGGTTATTAAAGTTGTTTTAAGTATGTGTATGAATTTTTAGGTCATGGTTTATAATAAAATCTTGAAAACAAGTATGAATGTTTGTCAATTGAATAGAATGAAGAATTATCTACCTAAGAGGGCTTTTCCAATGCTAATTGGTACATGCAACATCTATATGAGAATATATGTTTTTCATGGTAGATGATAAATGTTTATAACTCAAATTTCTAATCATTATTTTCTAGAAAGAGGAGTTAAGTTTTGTCAATGATTACTAATACTAGAAGTTGGTCTAGACCCTCATAAAACCCTAATAGTGACATGATGTTGAAGATCCTATTCTAAAGAGATTGGAATGGTTTGATATGGCCAATTAAGTGAATATAAGTTTAATTAAAATTTCATAATAATATGTAGGTGTGATTGGTTTCTTAGGTGAGTGAGCAGACCCTATAGGCAAGCTCTTATTTCTCAAAGAATTGAAGTAGTAGACAAAGTTGATCGAATCAAAGTTGTTAAGTGAATAAAGGTCAAATTTTGAGACTTGAAATTTTTATACATGAAGGTTTATGGATAGGTTCCATATCTCAAGTGTGAAAATTTGGTGATCCAAGTTGGTCAGTTGCTAACAGACCTACTAGTATAGATAGTAAGAAAATTAGGTAGAAGAGAGAAGACTATTCCTAATGTGTTTTCTTGTAAGAGTGATAAATTAAAGTTCATGATGATGTTAATATGGACTTGAATAATATATCCATCATTTAAAAAATATTGGAATTCATTATAATATGTTAGAACATTGAATCCAAAATGGCTTGTCTGACTGAGTAGAGTCTATGAGATAGTAGACCAACAGAGTGGTCTATAAGACCAATAATTTAAATTAGAACATATGATATTTTAATGGAGGATTATCTTAGGATGACATAAAATAATTCATGCATTTAAATCCATTAAATATTTTCAAACATGTGACAAAATTTCATGTTTCATTTACGGTGTTTTGGAGTTAGTTGGTAGTTCTAAGTGAACATATTATAGAGAAGATTCCAGGCCTGTATACCCTAAGTTGAAGCATCAAATGAAGTTTTTTATGACCCTAAGGTCATTAATTTTCTTAATATGTATTTTTTCCATGTTTTTTTTATCAAAATTGAGTATATGTCTCAATTGTTCAAGACTATTCTTTTGTGTGTGCATAAGCCTTTTATAAATAGTGTTTTGAGAAAGGGATCAAGTGGTGGTTGGACCTAAAAGGTGTCATGGACCTTAAATGAAGTTTTATATGGTACATTTGAGTGTAATATGATGTGTTACTACTGTGTGAGGTTTTTCTATATGCTTAAATAAATATCAAAGGGTAATGTGTTTTTAAGAAGACCTATTAGGTCTCCATTAAGCCTAAAAGAGGAGTAAGGACTAATTGATGTATGGACAACATAATGTATTTATTGATTCATGACTAAGGAATGTTTTTTTAATATGATAATACATAATTTATGTATGACCTATGAATATAATTATGTGTCCTACTAACAAGGATATGATCAAGTGACTTGTATGAAAGCAAGGCATTTTAGGTCTAGCTTGTAATGCTTAGATAGGGAGAGTAGAAGAGGGTAAGTGAATGATATAGATCATCATTGAGCATAATTAGGTCATGTGTAAAATTTTATAAGTGACATGAATATATATCTTAGGTTATGTATATGAGCATCAAGGTCAAAATACCTAATCAATCCATGAAAAGGGCTAGTTGAGTGAAGAGGTCTAGAAGCCAGTTTTCAAAGGGATAGAAGTGAGTAGAGAGATGATGGAGAAGATCATCATATGTTCTATAATAAAAAAATTATTTTTAATTTTATCAAAAAATCAGGTGTCTAATTTAGTGTTAATTCAATTATGGGGTTGGTGCATCCTTACAAGTGCATGTTTGTTAAAGCCTAGTTGAGTTGGTGTTGAGCTAGATGGGTTTGGTGCTCCATGTGAAATGGTTGCTTCACTAAAGATTGATGTTTACCTTATATAAATATATTAAATTTTATTCATCAATGGTTTTTATTCCCATTTAAGTTTTCCCACCTATATGTTGTGTTCTTATGTTTCATTCTTTTATGTTTCTGTTCTTATGCTTGCTAAGATGAACATGTTTATTAGAATGGTTCATATATGTTTAAGTGGAATTGAATGAAAAGTTTTAAAAAATAATTCACCCCCATCTAAAACATCTTGTTTCTAATAATTAGTATAAGATTATGTCCTTTTAATCAGGCTTGATAGCCTAAAGGAGATCCTAAGAAGCAAGAATGACTAGTCAGCAAGCTCAAGGTGGTTTCTTTACTAGTAAGGCTTCATTGTTCACTGGATCTAACTTTGCATTTTATAATTTTAGAATGAAGATATATCTAATGTCACAAGGACATGATATTTTTTAGTATTTTTGGATGGTTATATTATACCTCCAATTCTACTAATAGATGTAATAGGTAAGAAGGCTAGTGAAAATAACTCTAAGGCAATGAATGCCATTCTATGTGGACTATCAAAGGTATATCTTGTAAAGGTAATGCATTGTGTATCATCCAAATATATATGGGATAAATTGAAGACTATCTATGAGTGACAACCAATATGAATTTAGCCAAGATGTAGACTCATATAAGACAATTTGAAAGCCTAAAAATGAAACCATTGCATCCTACCTATTAAGGGTTGATGAAGTAGTCAATGTCATTAGAGGATTGGGAGAAGTGAAAGATTCTACTATTTTCCAAAATATGTTGAGATCACTAGCTCCTAAATTTGATTCTAAGGTGTTTGTAGTAGAAGAGATGCAATATTTGGACAAGCTCGAGATGGATGGTCTTCATGGAATCTTGACCGCCTATGAGATGAGAAAAAATGAAGGTAGATCTCTCAATAAGGAAGCATATTTAAGTTTTGAAAATAAGTCAAAGGACAACAAGGTTATGTATAGGGTATTTTTAGATTATATTGATGATGATGAACTAATAGCTATGATTTTTATAAAGTTAAGATTTGGCTCAAGTATGTACAAGGGTAAGTTACCCTTCAAATGTCTCAAGTGTGGAAAAATTGGTCACTTTTCAACCAATTTTAATAACAATGACAAATCTGAGAATAATGAATACTATGATGAACACCATGGAGATGATATAAAATTCTAAAAGTCTAAAAATAACAAGAGATATTTCAATAATAATGAAAAAAGGAAAGGATCGTTCAAAAATAAGAAGAGATTATATACCAAAAAAGACATCTCATCTGATGTAAGTGATTCAAACACATCTGATAGTGAGTTTATATTAATGAATATAAACATTACAATAATTAAACCTTGTTTATATGAATAAAATATACCAATGAGGGTTGTTCAAATGGGAAAGGCCTTATGGTTGATGTAGAATTAGATGAATAAGTATAATATGATAGTGAAGAAGGAGATATTGAAGTGGATCTTAAAGTTTAGCTCATGAGTTCCCTATAGGAGTTGAAGATTGTGTGGAAGAAAAAAAAGAAACTAAATTCATTAATTCAGTACTATGAGGAACATATCAGTTTGTTTGAGGAAAGGCTAAGAAACACTTCCAAGGAGTGTGGTGAAATTATCAATCAAGTTGAAGAATAGATGGAGGTAGTAAATAAGTCTAAAAATCAAGATTGCATCAAGTATGAAATTGAAATATAATAAATGAGAGATGATTTGGATTAAACATCTAGAAATGTGAAGAGTTTTTTAAAATTTTAAAAGAGTAATGAGGCTCTAGATGATATCTTGAGTAGTCAAAAGTCTACAAGTGACAAGACAAGGCTTGGATTCAAAGAAGACCAAAATAAGAAACCTCAAGTTGAGAAGAAAGCTATTGAAGATAAGAATGTCAACATGAAAAGACTCATCAAATACCCTAATGACATAAGGTATGCTAATTTTTTCAATAGTTTCTGCAATTTGTGTAAACAATTTAGTCATAGGGTAAGAGAATGTAGAGGATACTCCCAAAATGAATACTCGTGGAATTATTAAAGGAGTTATAATTCATACTAGTCAAATGGTATGTATAAGGTGGTTTTTTATATTTATCATAATGTAGGACATATTTCAATATTATATCCTAATATAATTAGAATGTCATCAAGTCAAAATAGGAAGTTTTGAAGCTCCTAAAGTGCAAGAAAGAAGGAAAATGAATGTATGGAAATCAAAAGTAGTAAAGAAAAGTCATGATTAGTGTACAAGCTCGGTTGGACCAATTGATGAGATAGAGCATACCTTAGATGATAAATCAATAAAGGAATGTATTTTGTCAACTCACATTGATGATCAAATAGTTAATGAAGAAATCAAGCCTAAAGTGTCAATCAAGTCCAAAAAAATGTTAAAAAATATTTAGTCTTGTGAAAAGATGGAGATCTATGAATCTCCTAAGTTCATATTGTTTTAGAACACTATGAAAAATGGGTGGATCCATTAAGATTTATAGATACATTCTTCTATCATTATAAGTTTAAAGATGCTTTCAAAGAAGATTTCTTATTGAGAAGATTCTAAGTGGTCTATATTTCAAGAAAGGAGCTAAAGATGAATATTATCCATTCCTATGTTGGTAGCTCTAGGGTTTAAAGTATATAAGGTAGCATGATGAGGGATCCAAGTCCATTGTCAGGTATTTGAATTCAAAATATGTAGATAATTGGTATATATGAGGTATGCTTTCGATATCTATTTATTTTGAGTAGTTGAGATTGATCTATGAAGATAAATGGGGAGTTACTAATTATGTAGTCAATGTCAAGAGTGTGGTATCCTATTATGGGATCTATATTTTTATCTTCCTTAGTCATATTAATGAAGGTAAGTGATTCAAGTTTCTATTTCTATGAAACAAGGTATGCTTGGTTTAACGGAGAGCTTCATAGATCTGAGTTTTTTTTGTCAAGAAAATGATCACTTTTAAATAAACATGGAGTTAAGGATAGATTGTCTATAAAAAAATTTATAGACTCTATTTGTTGAGATTTTTGATTGATCAGTTGGGAGAGTGACCTGATTGAGAGAAGTTTTTGAGAATGGTTGTCATGGGTGGTAGTCATAGTTTCTAAAAACTTTGTGCCATCTAATGTCTTGGAATGATAGTATCAGTGCAAAAAGAGAGAGTATGATTTCATTATTTATAGATGATCCTTGATATCTATTGCTAAAAAAATCATGGTGGAGGCTTAGTTTGAGGGGAAGTTATCCAAGTTGTTGATTGAGCCTGATATATGTCCTATAATTTGAGTTTGTTTTGAAAAAGGTGACAGTAGTGGAAGACTTTTGTCATTAATGTCAAAGGGGGAGAAAGATAGAAAAGAGTTAAAAAGATAAGGCAAGTTCAAAAAAGGTGAGAAAAGACAAGAACTAGGTCTAAGAGATATTTTTCATCAAGAGTGGTTGATACAATTCTATGAGTGTATTTTCCATTAATAACAAAGGGGGAGATTATTGGACATTATCATTGATTAAGGAGGAGATTGATTTGTCATTAATTTTTGAGGCATTGGAATAAGCATTGTCATTGATGTCAATCTATTGTCATTTATGTCAATTTAATTTCCTTAATTTCAAAGGTTCTTGTGAATATGCATGATCAATTAAGTTTTGAGATATGTGTATGATGAGTTATTATGATAGCATAATAAGTGTTGTATCAAAAATAGTTATGATATATATATATATATATATATATATATATATATATATATATATAAGAATGTTTTGATATTAGCCTGAGTGAAATATCACTGAGATCAACATAAGTAAGTGCAAGTCAGTATGTCAAGTGTCAAAGTTTTTTATAATGATTTATCTAGACCTTGTGAGAAGGTATATATAGGTATCATGATGAAATGAGTGAGTTTGAAGAAGACATTGAATGCTTCAAAGATATCTATAAGCAACTCTAAAGATACTATGAATAAGCTACAAAGATGTGAATGCTCTAAAAATATTTCAAATTTTTTGAGAATGAAATATATTGTTTAATTTTTTATATGAGGTGTTGATGACCTTAAAAATGATTAGAAGGTTATATTTTAATATCTATGTATCTAGCTTTGAAGGTGATATGAAGATCTTAGTCAAGATTTGAATATTTGTAATAAGATCAAAATATGCTTTGTTGAATATCTCATCAATAATGAGTGTATTATGTTTATTAAGCATAAACAAGAGGCATTGCAATATAAGAGAGTTTCAACCTGAAGTTTTCAAGGTAGCTAAAAGAACATATTCAATACCTAATATGACTTGAAGGTCAAGTCCATGAAAACAAGTAGAAAGATGTTGGTAAGATAAGGTATCAAGATCATTTTATAAGACATGGGTGAGTAGGTTAACATTGGTATAGGTGAGTCAATTATTTTTAAGTATGTGCATAAAGTATTAGGTCATAGTGTATAAGAAAGCTTTAAAAAGTGTTTCAAGACTTCTCAAGTGAAAAAAATGAAGAGTTATATTCTTGAGAGTATTTTTATAGTGTTCATTGTCATGTGTAACATCTAAATGAGAGTATATGTTGTTAATGTTAAATGAGGAAGGGTTCTAGCTCAAAGTTTCAAGCATTGGTTTTTGGAAAGAAGAGCTAAGTTTTATGAATTGTCATTAAGACTGGAAGATGATCTAAACCCTCATAGGACCTTAACAGTAACCCAATGTTGAATATCTTGTTCTAAAGATATTATAATGGTTTGATATGCATAGTTAGTGATTTGAGATTTAGTTCAACTCTCCCAGGCATCTCCAGCTGTGATTGGTTTCTTAGGTGAGTGAACAGACCCTATAGACAAGTGTTTATTTCTCAAATAATTATTGTTGTAAATAGATTTGATCAAGTTAAAGTTGATAAGTGGATAAAGTTTAAATTTTTATACTTTAATTTTTTTTCCATTAAGTTTTCTATATAGTTTCTATATCTCAGGTGTGAAAAGTTGGTGATCCAATTTGGTTACTAACTAATAGACCTAGTAGTGCAGATAGTAAGAAAATTAAGTAGAAGAGAGAAGATGATTCATAATTTGTTTTCATGTAAGGATGATGCATTGAAATGCATGATGATGTTATTTGGAACTTTAATAATATGTCCATGATTTCTATAAGGTTTTAAGTTTGTATAAGAGGTCAAAACATTGATGCCAAAAGGGCTTGTCTGATTGTGTAGAGTTTGTGAGAGAGTAGATCAACAAATTGGTTTATAAGACCAGTAGTTTCCATTATAGCTTATTATATTTTGATGGATGTTGATTTGAGGATGATATAATATATTTTTCATGCATTTAAATCCCTTGAAAATGTTCAAACATGTGCCAAAAGTTTATGTTTCCTTGATTGTGTTTTAGAGTTAGTTGGTCATTCTGAATGAACATCTTGCATAGAAGATTTTGAGATTATATACCTTGAGTTGAAGCATCAGATGATTTTTTGATGACCCTAGAGTCATGATTTTTCTTAATAATATTTTTTTTTACATGTTTGTTTCAAAAAATTGAGTATATGCCTTAGTTGTTCAAGACTATTTTTCAGTGTATGCAAAGGGTTTTTATATAAAGTGTTTTGAGAAAGGGTTTAAGTGGTGGTTGAACCTAAAATGTGTAATGGACATAAATTTAAGTTGTATAAGGTCTATTATTGTGTCATATTATTATTTTTTTAACCATGTGAGGTGTTTTCATATGCTTCAAGAAAGATCAAAGGGTAATGCATTGTTAAGAAGACCTATTAGGTCTCTATTAAGCCTAAAAGAGGATTAAGTACTAATTGATGTATGGCTGATATAATTTATAAATTTATTAATTATTAAGGAATTTTATTTTAATATTATAAAACTTAATTTATGGGTGACATAAGAAGATAAGTATGTGGCTGACTAAGAAGGATATGATCAAGTGACCATGCTTAGAGAGGGAGAGAAGAAGAGAATAAGTGAATAATATAGATCATTGGTGAGTAAGAGGAGGTAATTAAGACAATTAGTAAGGTGTCATGAATATATAATATATGATATTAATATGAGCATAAACCCCATAAGACTTAATTAAGCCATTAAGATGGAAAATTAAGTGAAGATGGATAAAAGCCAATTTTGAGAGGGATAAAATTAAGTGAAGAGTTGAAGGAGAGTATCATCACCTATTATACAAGAAACAAAGTTTTATAAATGTTATAAGATAATAAATTGGTTGAGTTGGTGCAAATTAATTTAGGGGTTTGGTGCCTCTTTGAAAATGGGTGCTTGCTAAAGCCTAGCTGAGTTGGTATTGTGCTAGTTAGGGTTGGTACTCCATGTGAAGTGGGTGCTTCACTAAAGATTAATGTTTGTATTATAATACTATATTACATTTACTTCATTAGTGATTTTTATTTCCCTTTAGGGTTTCCAACATATATTTTATGTTTTGGTGTTTATGCTTACTAAGATGAGCATGCTTGTTAGAATGGTTTATATATGATTAAGTGGAATTGAATGAAATTTTTTGAATAATGATTCACCCCTTATCAATTATGTTTTTTTAAATAAAATATTAGTTAGAACAATTTTTGACCCTCTCTAGTATGTGCATAATAAGGAAACCCTAGTTTATGGTTAAAAACTAGAAAGTAGATTATCAGGAGTTTCCACTGCTGAATCTTAATGAAACTAGGTCATATGAAAGGATACATCCTAGAGAAAATTGTTAAGGTCATTTTATATTTGTTTGACATCTATATATATGGTAATAGGCAATTGTTTTGTAGACATGGGTAATTATGCCTAATGAAGGGATGATTGTAATAGGAAGAGGTGAGAAAATGGTAAACGAAAGTGATTTGGATCATGAAACATCATATAAATATGTTAAGTGATAGAGAGTGTCAGAAGATGTATTTATTTTCTCAATACTAAATAAAACCTATCCATACGAGTGGAAAAGACCTCAAAAGAGGCTACAAGGAGTCTTGGACAAGATAATGAAATAAAGAATGAGGAAAGAGTGATAGTAAGATGATCTAGGGATTGGATAGTAAGTAGAATAGGATATTTTTGAACATTAAGGTAGTCAATTAACCTTCATATAAACATGAATTCCTAAGTGATATATATAAATATTTTACCAGTAAAGGTGAATGAGTCTTGAAGAGCTAGTAAGTCTAATAAAACTATTGTGTGAGGTGAATAAATGTCAATGATGGTATATATAACCGAGTGTGAGATGTATGAAGTACATAAAGGTAAAAAGGAAAATAATTAAAAGGTTCTTAGTGCATAGAATCATGCATGATAATTGATATAAATCGTAGTGAGGGAGTTGGTATTCAAGAGAAGATGGAGGAGATTGGTTGTAAGAATTGATGATTTTAGGTATAATAGGTATAGTAAGTGTAGAAAATGAGGGATATCTTCATTATTTGGTATTATAGAAATAAATTTCATTGGGAAGAGGAGAAAGAAATTCATTCATCAAAAAAGGTACACATTTGATTTATTTTTCATTTTGAGTTTTTGATATGTTCTTGAGATAGTGTTGAGGTGTAAATGAAAGTTGAGATTGTGGTAAGCAGCCCTAAAGCTAGTGAGTATTTATCAGAGAGAGAGAGAGAGAGAGAGAGAGAGAGAGAGAGAGAGAGAGAGAGAGAGAGAGAGAGAGAGAGAGAGAGAGAGAGAGAGAGAGAGAGAGAGAGAGAGAGAGAGAGAGAGAGAGAGAGAGAGAGAGAGATGTTGGAAACTTAAGAGTGAGGTCAGAGAGAGACCCAAGTGTGGTCATGAGAGGTAAGTAGAGGATGCTTGTTAAATAGGTTTAGGTCCAAGTGATACCAAGAGATTGAGAGGTAGGTCTGATGAAGATAGAAAAAGATAAGATAAAATAGGCATGGTTGAGAGAGCTATCATAAAGAGAGAAAGATGTAAGAAGACACCAAGAAAAGAGAGACAAAAAAATAAATGACAAAGGTAAGGCAATAGTTGGATGAGTTAATGCTCATCATAAGGAAACTAAGGGGAAATGAGAACTCATACTATGGATGGGTCATGAATAAGAATACCATCAACTAGCCAATCAAGATACCAATTAAAAATATAAATATGAAAGCTATGAGAGAGTAAAGAGATAAAAAAGGTTGATTTGCAAGTAACTAAGGAAAAGAGATGAAAGGAATTTGTATGAGAAGCATAGTGTGCAAGAGTAAGTAGCATAGTGAGCAACTGGATAAAGTTGATTAGCACCTTGAGATGGATGAGATTAGATTAAATGATGAAAAAGAAGATAGTTGTAGATAGTTAGATGATGGGAAAGATAGAGAATAAACAAATTAGTTTTTAGACCTCATGGAAAGTTTGGGAAAATAAGTACAATTTATTGATAAAGGTATGACATCTGATTATCTATTTTTTATGAGAGTCAAGAGTAGTTAGAGATAAAAGTGGTAGATTTATAAAAATATTTAAATGGTGAGATATTGGAGAATGAATAAAATGTATAGGTCACAGTAGTTGATAACCTCATGATGGAGGACAAAGAGTATGAAAAAGAAGAAATGATGACATGAATGAGAGAGTTAGAGTACAAAGAGTCATGTGGAATCTTGAATTTCAATGAGATAGTAGATAAGCAAGAAATTTCATTTGTTTTTGTTGAAATCATGGAGATTATAACAAGGAAATGTGAGAGTAAAAGTGTACCAGCAATATTTTGGGGTATACAAATCCCATATGATAGAGGAAAATCTCAAAGTAAGATTAGATATCAAATGTTATTTCATGCAAGAAATCAATATAAGCAAAGAAGAAGAATTGTCTTTGATCAAGGAAATCATGAGAGGAAAGTTGAAGAATAGTTGAAGAGAAATGGAGTATCATTAGATAAGGAATATCAAAGGATAATGAATTAGAATACCATGAATAAGAGTACAATAGTTCATTTGAGTAGAGTTCAAATCTTTTTCTTACCAAGAAGTATGATGCAAGAACATCAGGTAAATCCATATAAACATGATGATAAGTATAAATTTAGGTGTAAAATTTGTGTGATGGATGTATTACGATCCCCTTGAAGGCATTTGTGTCATTAAGAGGGTCCTTAGGTGTGTTTTTTATATCCCTCTAGCATTTTCTTGTCAAAATGTGCATTTTGAATATTTGAATTGTGTTAGTTTGCATAGGAGTATTTTAGTGTAATTTCAAGAATGTTTATGTTATTAAATGTTAATATTGTTGGTTGAATATTTTTTCTATCAACGTACTATTAAACAAAATAGGTCTTATCAGCCAAAGCAAGAAGATTAGTTGTCCTAATGTGTAAGTTTATCACATCAGAAGGAGACTTCTCTCTCCTCTCATCAAACGGAGGTTCCCTGTGGATATCCTATGTATATGTATAAATAGAAAATAATACTAAAGGATAGGACCAGATATCCATCTCTCTTTATTTAGAGATGATGTATACAAAACAAAGGAAAAACTCAAGGGAATGACAGACAACTCTCCTCTTCTTTTAGGAAAAACTATTCAACCAACCACAAGATTACTCTTGGAAATTAAAGCAGAACGTAACTGGGAGTATGGTAACTAGCAAATTGAAATAGAACACAAAGTCTCTATCTGAAATGCTCAAGAGTAATATACGAAGGGCAATGAAAGCTCAAAGTCTTTTTAAAGTCCTTTACACAGCAATGAAAAAGCAAACACACTAAAGGCAGCTATGGGGGCATAAAGTCTCTCCACAGTTGATTTTCCAGGACAACTTTTTGACTAATCCTACTTATCAAATTAATGAAATAGAAGATGAATCAAGGAAATAAACATAAGAATAGTTTCCTTAACCACAAAAGAATTCACAGCAGAAAGTCTAAAAAAGTCCCTTGCTTTCTTATTCCATTAACAAAATATGATCAACAGACTAAGCACAAAGTCTCAATGATGCCTCTCAATTTGGGCAGAGTTTCATTAAGATTGTCAAAAAGAAGATCATTTTACAATGAAAGAAAGTCCCTTATATAGCCACTTCAAGAAGGAGTCGGGAACAGTAATACATCATGATGTTTTGGGAAATGTTAGGAAGACAAGCTAGAACTTTGGGGCATTTCACCCCTTTGATCTTCTCAATGTAGATAAACAAGTCATGCAATTGAAAGATTACAACTTTCAATGTCCACCTGACGGTTTGATCTTGTCTTCATCATTCCTCCTTTCTAGATTAATTGAATTGGGCCCTGGATTCATCCATTATTCTGCCTTTCCTCACTTTTAGCTAGTTTTTTGTCTTGAATTTTGGAAATGCATTCATGTCTATAAATCAAAGAATCAATGGCTATTTCACTATCTTTAAAATTGATGTTTACATGTTTGTCAATATGCTTCTAATGGCTAGTTAGCTATGTTGAATTTGATGTCTTTGTGGGTGTCACATCTTGGTCTTCTTTCAGCTTTCGGCTTCCTGCTTAGCACTTTTCTGAATTGGACATACCTTTTTAGGCCTTGAGAAATGATCCTTATCGAGTTAGAAAAGCCCTTTCCTTTGGCCACTGAGAGTCCCCTGCAAGGGCACTTGCCCTTTAGTGTCCTTTCACATCCCTTTATTTTAGCAATCCCCATGGACAAATATTTCCCCAGGCTTTTGTTCCCCGCAGATGTTTTCTCAGGGATTATTCTTGGGTGTTTGATTTGAAATCTCCCTGTGGGTAATTTTGTGGACATTTGTCCCACGAAAAATTCCTGCAGATAAAAATTCTGGGGAAAATTCTCGCAGACAAAAAGTCTACAAAAATTTGTTTTGCCAAATATTTGAACAAGTCTTCAGATTTCTTTTGAAAACAACCCTTTCAAACGGTGTTTTGATCGATTAAGTGTCCTCCACAAGGGCACTTGTCCTTCAAAAAAGTTCCTTTCAGCATTGAACCACCCCTTTGAACTTGGCCGATGAACCATTCGTTGAACCGGTTCAAAGGTTCAATGAAGCGCGCCAAGTCCCTTTGAACCAAAAAGATGATGAACCGTTGGATGAACTTTGACATTGAACCAATCAGTTGAACCAAGGCTTTGAACCAAAATGGTTCAAGCCAATGGTTCAACCTCAGGATTTAATGAATAAAACAAACTAATAAACTAAGCATTGAACCAAACATAATGTACTTACCTTTGAACCAACAAGAATTTTGACATTGAACCAAAAGATTAAACCAATTTGTTGAACTGGTTCAATGATTCAATGAAGCACGCTGAGCCCTTTTGAACTTGGATTATGAACCATTCAATGAGCCAAATGGTTGAACCAAGTGAATGAAACAAAGGGAATGAACCATCTGAGTGAAATAAAGCATTGAACTGCTCCTTTGGTTGAACCTGCCATTGAACCTTGAACCCATTGAACCTTTAAACCAATGTGGTTCAATGGTTCAACATTTCAAGTCACCTTGATTTGGCCAAATGTTTGGAAGTTGATGAACCAATTGAAGCGATTGAACTTTTAAACTTGATGAAGCACTTAACTCTTGCCAAAGATGTTGAACTTACTGTTGGTGTTTGTCGATGGAGATTCTTGTTCGAACCAAGGTATTGAAACAATCCTAGAAAATGACTAAGCGTTTGAAAACCAATTCCTTTGACTGAAACTACCTGCAAAAATCTTTGAATCTATATAAATGAACCTGCCTGTAGAATCTGAAGATTTAAAGTGTGTATATTTTCAACATGTAAAATCCATTGAACTTGATTTGAAAAGTCTATAGATTTTCTAAGAAGCTTTGAAAATGAGAAATTTGAATATCTAAGACAATTTTTTTAAAATGGAAGATACAATTTTGGTCTGTAAGACCAAAATATTTCATATGTTGTCCTAAAAATGATAGCTATATTTTTGGGGGACAACAGCTGGCTCTAGTTGGGGAACTTCTGTCAATTACAAAATGAATTGAAAGGAGTAGAATCCAAAATCTCTAGTGTCTTTAAGTATGCCACTGGGTTTCGGAGTCATGCTACCCAGTAAAGAAAGGCGTCAAAAATAATGGAAACAAATAAAATAAAACTATAAAAATATACATATATACAGAGGCAAAGATCTAATACTTCAAGAATTGAAGTGTTTTAGATGTTACCCATTGTGGGGCAAAGAAAAGAGTGTGCCATCTTGGTATTTCAAAAGAAAATTGTTTTCACCCATGTGCTGATGAATTATGAATAGGCCTCTCCAAAGGGAGTCAAATTTTCCATGCATCCCCTTTGGTTCTCTTCTTTTGTCCTACAACAAGACTTTATCTCCAATCTTGAAATCATTATTTTTGGCCTTCTGATCAAAAAGTTTCTTTACCAAACTTTGATGAATAGCAATTATGTCCACCACCATGGTTCTTTGTTCTTCCAACTGAGTCAGGCACATGATTATTTTGTCAAGAGAGCTCTCATATGTCTGATCTTAAATGGCCTTCACCAATTTCAATGCCGGTAACTCTAAGGTGATTGGTATCTCAGTGTTAATCCCGTAGAGAAGTTGAAAAGGAGACATACCAATCGCCCTCTTTGGCATAATCCTGTCAGCCCACAGAGCATCAACTAATGCTTTATGCCATGTCCTTTGATTATCGTCTACAAGCTTCTTGATAATACTTACCAAACTTTTATTGCTAGGATTAGCTTGTCCATTCCCATGTGAAAAATAATCAGAAGAATGAGAGAGCATAATTTCATAATAAAAATAGAATTGCGTAATTTCTTGAGAGGTGAAACAAGCTGCATTATCAGTAACAATTTTGAGTGGGACTCCAAATCTGGAAATGATATTCTCTTTCAGGAAGTTGCATACAACTTCTGATGTAGCATGCTTTGTCAGGATTGCTTCTACCCACTTAGTGAAATAATTAGTCACTGTAAGGACATAATCATGTCCAGCACTTGAAGATAGATTTATTGTCCCAATAAAATCAAGTCCCCACTACTTGAAAGGTTCCTCTATGATTACTGGCTTGAGAGGTAGAGCAGCCAACTTGGGTTTTCCAACAAATTACTGGCAAAGCTCACATTTCATTAACCATCTATGTATATCTTGGAAAAGAGTTAGCCAATAATACCTAGCTCACAGAATTTTGTGAGCAGTCACAGGGGTAGAAAAATGTCCTCCACATGCTAGATTGTGGAAAGATTTCAAGCGCTGGGTATGCTGGTCTTTATCTACACAGGGAAGGAAAACTCCATCTATACTTCTTTTGTATAGGCCGTTGTCCCAAAGGACAAAATTGGCAGCTTTCAATCTGATAGTTCTCCTCTCTTTATAAGACAAATGAGCAGGACATTCTCCATAAGTCAAAAAATAGACATTATCTGAATACCATTCATTGGTAGTAGAAACAAAAAGGACCGTTGGTATATTGTCTACTTCAGCTTCTTCATGTTGTGTATCTTTTGGCTTATTTCCAGCCATTAATTGACAAAGGCCTTTACCTCTGACCAGCTTTGTTGGCTTGATATCCAGATCAAATTCTTGGATACGTGCAATCCAATTACCTCTCTTTGTGCCAAACTCCTGATGAGTTAATATAGACTTGATTGTATTGTCAGGAACTAAGGCAGTAATATGTGAATTTAGAATATAGAATCGAAAGTGTTTGAATGCTTTTACTGAGGCATAGGCGTGCTTCTCTATATTCAAATACTTCATTTCATGGGTTTTAAGAGGACAACTCATGAAAGAGATGGGGGATTCCATACCTTATTTGTCTTTTTGGACAAGAATCACTAAAAGAGTATCCTTAGATGCATAGCTATATATAATGAAATCTCTATGGTAATCTGGGTAGACCAAGGTAGGGGCATGAGCAATAGTGACCTTGATATCTTGAAATGTTGTTTTGCCTTCTTTGGTCCAGCTGAAGGTAGTCTTTCCTTTCATCATGTTTACAATGTGTCTTGTCTTCTCAGTAAATTCAGGGATGAATCTCCGTAAGAAATTCATTTTCCAAAGAAAGAGTGAATAGCATTCTTACTTGTAGGCAAATTCAGCTCTTGAATAGACTTGACTCTGTCTAAGTCAATATTTATGCCTTCTTTGGACACAATGTGTGCAAGGAGTTTCCCTTCTGTCACTCCAAAAATAGACTTTTTAGGATTCAAAGAAATACCATTCTACCGGAAGTGCTCCAGCACTTGCTATAAGTGGTATACATGATCAGATCGACGCTTTTAAAAGACAGCTAAATCATCAAGATATACTACTATGAATTTGCCAATCTCATCTTGAAATCCATGTCCATAGCTCTCTAAAAGGTAGCACCAGCATTTATTAATCCAAAAGGCATTCTTTTGTATGCAAATGTACCCCAAGGCGTGGTGAATGCAGTCTTGTGTTGGTCATCTTCATCAACTTCAACTTGGTTATAACCTGAGAAGCCATAAAACATTGATAACATTTTGATCTTGCTACTGTTTGAAGTACTTGGTCCATGATTGGCAAAGGGTAATTGTCTTTTAGAGATGACTAATTCAAATTTTGAAAATCTACACAAATATGGATTTTGCCATTTTTCTTTTTCACAGGAACTATGTTCGCAATCCATGTAGAATGATGGATTGGAAAAATAATTCTAGCATTTAAAATTTTTTGAATCTTAGACATAATTGTACCTAAAATTTTTATATTGTATTGTCTGGATTTCTGCTTGTAAGGCATTGAATCAGCCTTGAGAGGAATATGATGAAAGATTTCATCAGGTCTAAGAGACTTCAGATCTTTGTATGAATATGCTAAGACATCAATGTATTCACGAAGCAAAGAAGTTAATTTGAATCTTTCTTCAGGTGTACAACACTTACCAATGTTGACCATTTTTGGATTTTCTTTGTTGGTCAGATTCACTTGGTCAAATCCCTGAGAGAGATTCAAATCTATTTGTTGTTGATTCACGAATCTATCATGATTGTCAAATAGCTTCTCAAGATAAACCAGGCCTTTAGGAATTTTATTTCCTTTCAGCTGTAGAAACTCTTCATTTACATCTAAACTAGATTCAAAAAATAATTCAAACTTTTGAGATTCGTTGCCTTCAAAATACAACTATTCAAATTTTTCTTTTTGTTTGAAGAAGGCAACAATTTGATTATCATCATTGAAAATTTTCCAATGATCAGCATTGTCAGGAACACTCGGCCTATAGACCAGCTCAATGGTATATTTGGCTTCTTTAAAATCAAAATGAGGAACTAAAAGAGTTCCTGAAACAACAAGTGCATCAGCTCTGTTATTGGATTCTCTTGGAATGGAAGAAATTTTGAAAGCATCAAAGCTTTCAATTTGGTCCCAAACCAAATTATGGTAATGGCGTAGCCTCTCGTTCTTGGTTTGATATGAATTTCTTACTTGACATACCACTAATTCAACGTCCCCTTTAGCATGAAGAAACTTAATGCCTCTTTCTTTAGTAGCCTTCATGCCCAACAACAGTGATTCATATTCAGCGATATTATTAGTATTACTAAATTGCAATTTATAGGAGAAGGAAATAAATCTCCTTGAGGAGATATCAAGACAATTCCGGCTCCAGAACTAGTAGAGGAACAACTACTGTCAAATTCTAGAGTCCAAATCTCATCAGACACTATCTTTTCTTTAGATTTTCCCTCATCAGAGATGGAGGGTCTTTCTTCATAATATGTATATAAAAAGTAATTACCCATACCTATGGATTCAAAGAAGATTTGAGCTTCAAGAGCTAATGTCTTGGTAACTACATACTTTTCTTCCTTTTTAGGAAGTAATTTTTTCATCATGCCTTAGACAGGGATCCTTGTCTCAGATAGATCCATGTTCAGTTCTCGTCCCACATCCTTACAGAAATTCCATCCAAGAAAAATGCCATAAGATGCTGGGATGTCAGCCACTAATATAGTCATTTTAATCCTCTTGTCTGGAAAGGCTCTGAATGCAAATTGAGCATCTTTGATTTGCCCCAGCAATGGCACTTGCTTGTTCTCCATGGAGAAACATCTCCCAAATGTTTTGGTCAATGTGAAACCCAGAGACTCAGTGACTTTAGTAGGCATAACATTTTCAGATGTGCCTGAGTTTATTATACAATTACTCAGCTTGTGGCCATTGATTAATAGGGAAACATAGAAGGGTTATATTTTTCTAAAAGCAACTGGAGTAGTAATGATCAGATTATTTGGAATAGGCGTATTCATTGAAGAATCAAAAGTTACTTTTTAAGCTTTTTGTCCTATAGGGATAGTCTAATTTTTAACATATTAGACCAGCTTGTTCAATTAATCCAGATTGGATTGCAAGTATTCAAATTCAGACATCTGTATTTTTATCTTTTTGACATGATCAATTATGTCAAATGGCTAATTCAAGGTAGGTACAGAGAAAGGTACTTCAGCTTTCTGAGTTTTAGAAGTGATGGGAGGTGGGCTGGTTTGGAAATTAGAATTAGAAGGGGAAGGCACAATAGATGTATTTACCTTTTGAGTAATGATCAGATCTTTTGATTGAAAAGGCAGAGCTATCCCATGCTTAACAATTGTGACTGTTGGTTGTGGTTGTTCCTCTATCTTTTTCTTTATCAGCCTGCTAGACTGATTGGTTCTTAGACCTAGTAAACATTGCATATGATCCATCTGAATCTTCTCCTTTGCTTTTGGGTTAATCCTGATAATTTAGGAAACCAATGTGGTAGTCACCAGCTGATTCTTCTTGACTATCTTCAATGATATTAGCATCATTTTCTTGATTTATTTAGGCTCATAAGAGAATTCTCATTCTGTTTCAATGTATCCCATTGCTGAATTGGTTGGAGGAGCTTCCAAGGCAAGTTTTCCTTGTGGTGGAGGAAGGCGATTTTGTTGTCCTTGGTTTTTGGCAACATTGCCTTGATATCACTAATTTGGAAATGTTCTTCTATATGTAGGAGCAGAAGACATTCCTTGAGCCATTTGCTTTTTGAGGGTAAGGAGCTCATTTGCTAATTTTTGCACCATTGGATCTGTGGTGCTTGTAGATGCAAATTCAGAAGATGAAGAAGATCTATTTCTATTGGGATCTCTTCTTATTTTCCCTACTAAGATGAGATCATCTTCTACTTTAGTGGCCAAAAGTTGAGCTGCAGCTAGATCTATTTGGCCAGCACGTCTCAAGAGGAAACTAACTTTAGGTAGCTGAGAATTAATGAAAAAGCATTTGAGATTCTCAGTTGTAGGTCTGGTGATCATAGGAATTCTATTTCTCAACTTGTCAAATTTAGCTATGAAGTTTCTCATCGGCTCATGCAGCTCTTTTTTCATTTGTGTAAGTTGAGCCATAAGTGTATGTGCATCTTCTATAGGTTTGAATTTGGCTTCAAACATAGCTTTCAAGGTATTCCAATCAGTCACAGATCAAGCCTGTAAATGGTAAAACCAATCTGCAGTAGGACCTTATAGTGTATCAACAAAAAATCTAACTGCTACATCTTCAAACTCTACTCTGATTACTCCACAAGTTATACTGAATGATGTAATGTGTTCATCAAGATGAACTTTCCCATCACCATATAATTTAGGGAAATTCTTCCTAGAACTGCGTGGAGGCTCATGTAGAGGAGTAAGATTGAGAGGGCCAAAAGAATTACCCCAAGGGCCTTGAACTGCCATTATAAGATACTAAAAAAGAGGGATAACAAATCTCAAAGGAGTAATTATAGGCACAAATTTATCAATAGCAGAAGTAGATACTTCATTTGGTAATGGAGATCTGGCTTTAGTAAGAGGGAAACTCTTGGTTCGTTGGAGACGAGATGGTGAAGGAAACAGATCAAAATCACTTTGTTGTACCAACTCGAACATAGGATCAATGACACCTTTAGCCCTTTGGCTTCGTGTATACCTTGAATTTGTCAGATTGTAAAACAAAAATGGAAAAGATTTGACTTTGCTTCAGTTAAATCTTGAGGCTTTAAACTATGCATTCTTTCTTGGTTGTTGTGGAGGTGAATGGAATGGATAGACTATAAATGGATAATGGGTATTTCCCTAGTAGATTTGCCAAAAACTTTTGGTTGAATATTTTATCTATCAACGTATTGGTAAACAAAATAGGTCTTATCAGCCAAATCAAGAAGATTAGTCATCCTAATGTGTAAGTTTATCAAATCAGAAGGAGAATTCTCTCTCCTCTCATCAAGGGGAGGTTCCCTATGGATATGCTATGTATACGTATAAATCGAAAATAATACTCAAGGATAGGACCAGACATCCATCTCTCTTTCTTTAGAGATGATGTATACAAAACAAAGGAAAAACTCAAGGGAATGACAGACAACTCTCCTCTTCTTTTAGGAAAAACTATTCAGCCAGCCACAAGAATACTCCTAGAAATTAGAGCAGAACATAATTGGGAGTATGGTAACTAGCAAATTGAAACAAAACACAAAGTCTCTATCTGAAATGCTCAAGAGCAATAAACGAAGGGAAATGAAAGCTCAAAGTCTTTTCAAAGTCCTTTACATAGCAATGAAAAAGCAAACACACTGAAGGTAGCTATGGAGGCACAAAGTCTCTCCACAATTGATTTTCCAGGACACCATTCTGACTAATTTTTACTAATACTACTTATTAAATTAATGAAATAGAAGATGAATCAAAGAAATAAACATAAGAATAATTTCCTTAACCACAAAAGAATTCACAGCACAAAGTCTAAAAAAGTCCCTTGCTTTCTTATTCCATTAACAGAATATGATCAACAAACTTAGCACAAAGTCTCAATGATGCCTCTCAATTTGGGCAAAGTTTCCTTCAGATTGTCAAAAAGAAGATCATTTTACAATGAAATAAAGTCCCTTATATAGCCACTTCAAGAAGGAGTCAGGAACAATAATACATCATGATGCATTGGGAAATGTTAGGAAGACAAGCTGGAACTTTGGGGCATTTTACCCCTTTGATCTTCTCAATGTAGATAAACAAGTCATGCAATTGAAAGATTACAAATTTCAATGTCCACCTGGCAATTTGATCTTGTCTTCATTATTCATCATTCCTCCTTTCCAACTTAATTGAATTAGGCCCTAGATTCATCCATTATTCTACCTTTCCTCACTTTCAGCTAGTTTTTTGTCTTGAATTCTGGAAATGCATTCATGACTGTAAATCAAAGAATCAATGGCTATTTCACTGTCTTTAAAATTGACATTTACATGCCTATCAATATGCTTCCAACGGCTAGTCAGCTATGTTGAATTTGACATCTTTGTGGGTGTCACCTCTTGGTCTTCTTTTGGCTTTTAGCTTCCTACTTAGCACTTTTTTGAATTGGACATACCCTTTCAGGTCTTGAGAAATGATCCTTGTCGAGCCGAAAAAGCCCTTTACTTTGGCCGCTGAGAGTTCCCCGCAAGGGCACCTGCCCTTCGAGGTCCTTTGGTATCCCTTTGTTTTAGCAATCCCCACGAACAAATATTTCCCTAGGCTTTTGTTCCCCGTAGACGTTTCCCTGGGGATTATTCCTGGGTGTTTGATTTGAAAGCTCCCTGTGGGTAATTTCGTGGACATTTGTCCCATGGAAAATTCTCGCACACAAAAAGTCTGGGGAAAATTCCCGTGGACAAAAAGTCCACAAAAATTTGTACCACCAAGTATTTGAACAAGTCTTCATATTTCTTTTGAAAATAACCCTTTCGAAGGGTGTTTTGATCGATTAAGTGTCCTCCGCAAGGGCACTTGTCCTTTAAAAAAGTTCCTTTCAGCATTGAACCACCCCTTTGAACTTGGCCGATGAACCATTAGTTGAAATGATTCAAAGGTTCAATGAAGCACACCAAGTCCCTTTGAACCAAAAAGCTGATGAACTATTGGATGAACTTTGACGTTGAACCAATCGGTTGAACCAATGCTTTGAACCAAAATGGTTCAAGCCGATGGCTCAATGAATAAAACAAACCAATAAACTAAGCATTGAACTAAACATAATTTACTTGCCTTTGAACCAACAGGAATTTTGATGTTGAACCAAAAGATTAAACCAATCTGTTGAACTAGTTTAATAGTTCAATGAAGTGCATCGAGCCCTTTTGAACTTGGACGATGAACCATTCAATGAGCATTGAATTGCTTGGTTGAATTGAGTGAATGAAACAAAGGGAATGAACCATCTAAGTGAAATAAAGCATTTAACTGCTTGGTTAAACCGAGCCATTGAGCTATTCCTTTGGTTGAACCTGCCATTGAACCTTGAACCTGTTGAACCTTTAAACCAAAGTGGTTCAATGGTTCAATGGTTCAAGTCACCTTGATTTGGCCAAATGTTTGGAAGCCGATCAACCAATTGAAGTGATTGAACTTTGAAACTTGATGAAGCACTTAACTCTTGCCAAAGATGTTGAACTTACTGTTGGTGTTTGTCGATGGAGATTCTTGTTCGAACCAAGGTATTGAAGCAATCCTAGAAAATGACTAAGCGTTTGAAAACCAATTCCTTTGACTGAAACTACCTGCAAAAATCTTTGAATCTATATAAATGAACCTGCCTGTAGAATCTGAAGATTTAAAGTGTGTAGATTTTCAACATGTAAAATCCATTGAACTTGATTTGCAAAGTCTGTAGATTTTCTGTGAAGCTTTGAAAATGAGAAATCTGAATATCTAAGACAAATTTTTGAAAATGGAAGATACAATTTTGGTCTGTAAGACTAAAATATTTCAAATGTTGTCCCAAAAATGATAGCTATATTTTTGGGGGACAACAAATAAAAGGTAATAAATGAATCTAGGTGGGTGTAGGAAGGTGTCTTATGTACATATCATAAGGAAAGTGGCATAGATCAAGAATTTGGAATGTAATGACCACATTGAAGTAGTTGTCAAGTAGTTATCAAGAAAGTAGTATCTCATGTATGCAGAAAGGATGCAATGAGCTTTGGTATAATAAAGTGATTAATAGGTGTATGAGGAGCTAGTTATAGGGTAGGAGGAATCAGAGGTATAGAGGAGAGTGAGGAATAGGTAAAAAATTCAAGAACCGTGTACTTTATCCATGGTGACAGTATTGATAATGTAAAGAGAAGGAAATAATGAAAGATAGCATGTTTGAAACATATATTTTTGTAACTTTTTATTGACATTGTTTCATGAATGAAATTTAATTTTTTGACAGCCTTAAGTCTTTTGGGAACGGTATACTATAATATAAGTTTGTAGATAATGGTGCCTTGTAGAACTAAGATAAGATTATTGTGGTTATTCATCGAAGACTACATATTAATGAAGTAAGAACCCTCTTAAAGTAGAGTATTGTGAACATCTATTTTATCTTTAGGAATAGAGTCATCTAATAATTTTTTCTTCATACATATGTGTTTTTTAATTCCAATTAAGGATAAGAGTTCAAGTTGATAGTTGTGAGTATTCTGTTAATGAATGACAGTCAAGAAACCTATTTGAAGAATAAAAAATGGATTATATAGAGATTGTGGTAGTATGAATATTATGTATAGGGATAATATGCTGTAAAATAGCCTTGGAGGAATGTTTGAAAACCTTCAAGTAAGTTAAATGTGCATCTAAACAGTATTTCAACTCACACAAGTGGAGTGTGTAATAGAATGATATAAAATCTATGATTTGAATACGATTAGGAGTCATTCAAGGCAAGTTAAATATTTAAAAATGTTTAAAACAGGTTGATATACCTTATCCACATCTTAAGAATATTTTAAAGTATCAAAATATTCATTAGACCAAATTTGAACAGTCTTGGGTCTATGCAGAACAAGGAAACCCTGGTTTAGGGTTAGAAACTAGAAAGTGGATTATCATGAGTTTCTATCAATGAGTGTTAGTGAAATTTGTTTATATTAAAGGATACAACTTGGATAAAATGATCTAGGTTTTTTTATAATAGTATGACATTCGTACATATGGTAATAGGTAATTATGTTATAGAGTGGGGTAATTAGGCCTAATGAAGGGCTAATTGTAAGAGGAAGAGGTGATAAAATGGTTAAGGCATGTGAGTTGGATCATGAAACTTCATGGAAAAATGATAAGTAATAGAGGGTTTCATAAAATTTATTTATTTTCTCAATACTAAATAATACATGTCTATACTAGTGGAAAAGGCCTTAAAAAGGCTACAAGGTGTCTTGGACAAGATAATGAAATAGGATAATCAAGACATAAAACCACCTGGAACACATCAAAAAATAGTGTAAATACCTTTTTGAGCACCAAAATCTTCTTGACACTCTATCAAGCTCATTAAACCACCTGAAACCACCCATTTTGACCCTCTATTATAGCTCATTCATAAACCTCTTGAACAAACTCATGAACTTGTTGCTCCCCCTTAACCAATTACCTTATAAGATCAACAAAAGTATCTTCATAGATTGGAATTATGATCTTTAGCACACAAACTTGATTCTCCACAAGAAAGATATCTCCTAAGAAGCTTAGGTAGGGACATCCTTCTTCACAATGTCCTAGAACAATGTGAAACTAGGAGTTTCTCACAACTCTTAATATTCCTTATCATCCTTGGTCATCTGATGCTTATAGTGCTTCTTATAATTCTTAGGCTTAAGATAAGAAACATGTTAATCCACTACAACATTCTACTTATCTTATATAATTGGATTGACAATACATGGAGACAACATAGATTCATGACACACCTTTTCATTTGTAGAATATTCCTTACAACTTGAAACCTTATCACTAAGAACTAATAATTGATGTTTTTTAAATGATACTTTCTCAACAACAACAATATGTTCACTTAGATCCATACACATCTAATAAATATCTTCAACCAACACCTTGGTCTTCTCCTTGTGTTTGATCTCTTTATTTATAACATGAGTAGACAATGAAATCCCTTGGTACTCTTTAACATTGGTAGCATTCTCCACCATAAAAAATAGATTACTTTGACCTGTAGTCTCATCATGACTAATACTTACCACTTTTTGTTTCCATGAGTTAATTTATCTTCTTCTTTGTACTCAGGGAGCTTGGATGAACTTATTATTGTTTGTATACCTTTGCATGAAGAATATATCAATGTGACCATTCTTTTCATAGTTTTAATAAACACTACTCCTTGATGAAAAATCAACTTATCTTACCTTGTTTGGATAAAAAAAATATAAATGTGTTTAATGTCATGACAATTGAAATAAACTATTATTTTTAAAGAAAACTTGACATGCATTTCCGTATTTGGATAATGCTTAGTCAAGTGTCACTCATTAAGATAGTTGAATCACTTAACTTTTCTCACACCTTTTGACTAATGACTCCCATCATAGTTTCATACAAACTCATTTATAATAAGTCTCTTGAACTATCTAGCTCTATGCCCAAACTGATTACAAGTATATTAGTAACCATTAAAATTTACATAACTCATGGAAGCTGGTTGTCTGATTTGATTTGTCTTTATTCTACCAACACCTTCATTCCTTGACTAATTTTTTACCTTCAAGTTTCTATTAGTCTTTATTTTATCTTGAGTTGCATTCTTTAGTTCTTCTTTGTATCTAAGACTAGTTATATCACTTGCATGTTTTTAACCATTCAAAATATTATCTAGATCACTTGAGCTATTTTTAAATTTCACAAATAGCTTCATCTTACTAGATGTCTTCTCTAACTCATCTTTTAATGACTCATTTTCAATAACATTCATTGAACACTCATCTTCTTTAGCTTTCAAGCCTATAGATAGGATTTACAATTGATAACTTTGATTCTTGACCATATATTATTCTCCTTTGCATCTTCATTCATTCTTGACTCAAATACATTGAATTTATTCACATAGTCCTTGATTTGTGACTTCATCCTTTTTTTAATATTCATCTCAATCCTTAGTTCTTATAGGGTGTTTATCAATTTAGTTTTACAGCCCACCTCATATTTATCATCTAAATCACTCCAAGTATACTCCATTTGATGTGATCAACTACCTTTCTCAACCATGAAGAGGAATTCATCTTCAATAGGACCATCATATTCATGATCATAATATGATTCACTGACATTACTCTCATCTGATGAGCTAAAATCTTATTTGGTGTAGATTCTCTTCTTATCCTTGAAGTACTTCTTCTTATTGGCAAACCTTCTGAATCCCTTTTTGCTTTTATTAGACCTAAATGATCTCTTTCCATCATTATGTCTTTAATAATGATCTTCATTATCATTAATTTTATACTTATGAGGGCACTTATTAGCAAAATGTCCTATCTCTCCATAATTGAATCATTTGAGGTGTAGTTTACCCTTATATTTTCATGAACCTATTTTCAATTTCCTTGAAATCAAAGTAATTAGTTCATCCTCATGTATATCATAAATATCATGCTCTTTGGGTTTTTTACCTTGGACCTTCTTCTTTCACTTCATTTTAGTCTTGAAAGTTACTTCCTTCTTTGGTGGTATATCATCATTTACTCTCATCTCATAGGCAATAAGGGTGCCATGCAATTGATCCATCTTCAATTGAGTAAGATCTTGACTTTATTTTATAGCAAACAATTTTGGATCAAACATGAAGGATAGAGACCATAATACTTTTTGTATTATATTAGCCTCTACAAGGTTCTCTCCAAGACCCCTGATGATGTCCACAATATCATCAACTCTCTACAGAAAGGATGCCATAGAATATTCTTCCTTAATCTTAAGACTTTCAAATTCCCTTATGTGAGTCTACAACTTAGCAAGTTTTACCTTTGAATAGCCTTCATAAATGATTTAAATTTTGTCCCATATCTCTTTAGCAAATTTAAAATGGATTACCTTATTGAACTTAGTCTTTGTAAGACCATAAGTGATGGCATTCATTGCCTTAAAATTATTCTCAAATAACTTCTTGTCTACAACATTAAATAGAGGAGTAGTAGGAGCAAAATAACCATCCACAACAAATTTCCATACATCAAACCATAGGGACTTAATATATGTCCTCATCTTTTCACTCTAAAAAACATAATTGGATCCACTAAACATTGGTGCTTTATTAGTATATAAAAATATTTGTATTTGATGACTACCCATATTGTACCTTGGATCACCTTCAAGTTGTCAATCCTTTACCAAAAGACTCGCTCTGATATCAATTTTTATAGGTACAAGCCAATGAGAGGGAGGGTAGTGAATCAATGGTTTAAAATAATCTAATTTAATTTCCAAACCCTTTAAACACTTAATATTTAGATACAATCATTTATGAAGCATACAATATCTTTATAACAAATAACAATGAAGATAATGCAAAATCACTCACACAACACAAGATCTACGTGGAAACCCCTCTTGGGGAATAAAACCCACTCTCAAGACTACAAACATTTTGACTACTTATCCTATAAGGTATTACAAACCAGAGACTAATCAAGTCTTTTTTACCAATATTTATTGAAACACCTATTCCATAAGGAGCCTTAGCCCCTAAGATGATCAAGTCCTCCTAACCACATGTTGGTCAAGTCCTTTTGACCAAAGGCCTTTAGTGAAACATCTATTTTACAAGGATAAACTACCCCTAAAGAAGATCAAGTAATTTATACCCTCCTATGAATTAAACATCTCCATGTTAGAACTGATGTCTTCAACACTAGATGATAGATCTCTAATTCTCTAACTCTTGCACAAACTCCCTCTCTATCTCATACATGACTCTCACATAGGCATACCATAATATCTCTCCTTCTTCACTCAAAATATTATTATATACACACACCTCTTCACACATATTCAACCTTCAAAATTTCAAGAGCACTATCCTCTCTTCTTCACCTCAATGCATACTCCTCTCACCCAAGCACTATAAACCATCTCCTTCGGTTTCATTATATAGAGAGCCATCATGAATATCAATTCCTTGGTGGGACATTAGACATTCCTTAATTATTAAGGCTTATCTCACACAAAACCATATCTCAATACAATCCAAAAATGTCAGCCATAGCATTAATGGGTCACCCTTAAGCAATAACCCCTTTTAATTAGGCAATACTAGCCCTTATAGGATTAAGACCTATTCACTCCATTAGCAAAAAAATGAAAAAAATAGAAACATAAGACCACTTCAAAGTGCATAGGTCCACTCTACATGACACTTTAGGCATCCTAAAATTATCACATTCATCTTTGATCAAATTTGTGTCTGTTCAAACAACTTAAACACTGATTTGGTGTACAAGAACATCATGAAAAAACACACATTCAACTTATTAAGTATTATTAATACTTAATATAGATTTATCACACCACAAAAATACATATACATGATCTTAATGGAGTATAAAATACTTCCCAACAACTAATTCATCATGAAACATCAAAACAAGCTCAATTACCCTTCTCGAGTTACTTATAGAGCAAACATGAAAACACAGTCAGATTTGAACCTTCATAGCTTCAATTTTACACACTTTAAATAATTAAAATATATATTTATAGATGTTATATAGAGTCCTATACAAATTTTATTTCTACACAATGAGCAAAGTCTACCTGTATCAAAAGATATGGCCCAAAAAATAGACACTAGTCTTTCTCTTGTTAAATTTAAATATTTGAATTCAAATGGTCATAGTTGAAATTAAGTCACTTAAATTGCATATTATGTCCTTAAATATTATATAAATAACACACCATTGATCATATTTTTAGTATATTTATCTTTAATGATGTTAAATAATTATAACTTTGACCGCTTTGACTCCACTCATGCCATTAGATCAATATGTAGGATTACATGTGAACCATTCGATCATTATCCTTTACCTTTGATCAGTGTTAAACATAAATTAATCATTATCATCTATATACTTCCTAAAATGTTGGAGAAAATTCACTCTGTTGATTTCCTTAATATTTTCTCAAACTTTACCTAGTTCAAAATTGACGATGAGAACCTTTGCAATCTATCTGAGAATCCAACTTTGAACCTCAATAAATTTTGTTATTCTTAGACAGATGATCTGAAATTTGAACCATAAGATCACCTTTAAAACCTCTTAAAATACCCATTGTACATTCTCAATACTTCAAACTCATCCCTAATCATCTCTAAATAGTCAAACTTTGAGGATCAACCAAGGCTACTTCAAGCATACTAGGATTAGCATATTACACACTTTGTCATTGTCAATTAGGATATCAAGACACTTCATCCACTTACCAGGACACATCCATGACATCACCATGACATCATTTATAACTCTCCAATAAACCTTTAAATTTTGAATACCTAAAGTTTTGCAAATTAATCTAAATGCATCCATATGATCTTCACATGATTTGTTAGGAATTCCTTAGAAGATAGGAATATTAATACCTTTTATATAAGTAGTTTTACATGGAATAATATTTATATTAATAGTATTTACATGAACGTAAGGATTTTATAAAGGCTAAACTACATCATCATTAGAATTTGGTTCATTATATGTTGCATCAACTTGATTTCTATAGGTTTGAAGACCTTTTATCAATTCTCGAGCTCTCTACTAAATTTTTGGACATTATTATTCCATTTTAATTTTTAATATATTCAACTATTGGATTAGGATGATTTAACTCTAAAGGTGTATTAGTCTTAGTAGGATAAATATTGTTTTTAAGATGAAAAAAGTTAAAAAGAAAATGAATCCTAGGTTAAGGATTGATTTTTTGATTAGATTATTTAATATGATGTTGTGTCTCATGTGAAAGACTAGATAATACTTTGTTAATTTTATTTTCTTCTTATCCATTAATGACTATGATAATATGAGGTAAATCCTTAGGTCTGTTATACCATGCAAAATGAGTTAGATTCAAAGCAATGTCAACTTGGTCATCAACAATGTTAATCAAGGGTTGAATAATATGAGGATAACCTCCAATGGTCATGGACAAAATATAAATAAAAATAAGATAATATTTTCAAAAAAATCTGTAGTAGAGTCACTAAATTTGTTGACAATCAAAATTGTTACATAACCAAATCAACCATTTTTATACCATTCTAATAGCTAGGATTTAATGAGTCACAAATAAAATTATATATGTACAAAGGAAATTTTTAAAATGTTCTTGGAAATAAAAATTATATCAAATATCAAATAATAATCCATTATAATTTCAAAAATTAAACATCAATTTAAATCAAATGAAGTAAAAATATTATGATTATTTAATCTAACCTATCTGACAAATAAAACTTGTAGATAATATAGTCTCTTGAAGGAAATATCTTTGTTCCTTATAATATATCTATTTTATCAAATTTTACACAATCTTTTGATATTCATGTTTTTCTCAACATAGATCCAAAGAAAAGAGATAGAAAGAACTAAAAGACAAGAAAAACACCTAACAATAAAAACCAACAAATAAAATAGAAATAACAACTAGCATAATCAATCAAACACATGTTTAATAATAAATAAAACTATACTATGCAAAAAACTAAGGAGAATAAATAACAAATACTTAACAAAACAGAGTTAATAAACTAAAAATATCTCAATCTAATACTTACCACTAAAACTATAAAAAAGAAAAAGATAATCTAAAGCTTAACTAAATCTAAGAAATATAAAGATAACTAAAAAAATTAAATTTATTTTTAAAACATTTAATGTAAGAAATTAAAGTAAGATAACAATCTAAATAAACCACTTAAAACTTAAATAAATAACAAACATATTTAAACAACTACAAAAAATAAAAATTTGAAAGATCAATAAACTAAATGATAATAACATAAATACAAAACAAATAACAAATAGTAAATTAAGCTTCAGTAAAAATTTAAATTTAAATTAAATAACTAATATAATCTAGACAAGTAAACATATAAAAATTTAAACTGGAAAGAAAACATAAACTATTTTAAAAACTAATGATAAAGAGATTAGGTTTGTGAGTCTCTAAAGATTCACCTTATTAGAAATAAAAGAGACTTTATTAAGAAACAAAATTTAAGCACAAAATCTTTGAAAAAAACAACTAGTAAAATTTGAATGAATCAATAACAAGTCACACATAATAATGTAATCATCATTATTCAGGGTAATTACTTTGAATTCTACTCATATGACTACATATCTAAAATCACCATAAGTTGTCAAGCCTAAAAACCTTTATAAAATAAATTTATAAACTTAAACCAGAAATCTGGATATACCTATGTTGATTAAGCATATTACTCAACCGTCAGTAGAAAAGAGAATGATGAATGAAATTTGAAGCAATTCAGAGTCTTCAAGAATACATGTGTAATTTTTCTCCCTTTGATATGTCACTTTGATATTTTTATGAAAATATTTTCAAGAGATGGTTAAACAATATAAGTTATAACTAAATTTAGTAAGTTATTTGTTAAGTCTAATTGACTTTTAGGAAACTTAATTAGTTTATGTTATAACTTGACTTATTTTAATACATAAATAAGTCTATAAGATCAAAATTAATATTAATAGATAGAAGACAAACTCCAAATGGGTGGGGCCATCAGTCATTAATATCATTAAAGAAACAAATATACTAAACATTATCATGAACTAAGTAGTTTAAATAAAATTAAATACATCAAACATTAAATCCATATGTATTAATCCATCAAAATTCAGTAATATATGTCCAAAATAAAAATATCAACTGTTATGTAAGTTTAACTGATGCAAGTATTAAAAAAATATACCATCAAAATACCAAAGTATGATCAAAGTATCTAAAAACATGAAAATCAACAATATGACTTAACAATCAATTCATTCATATTCTATATCAGAAAATATTTCAATCAAGAGATGACCCTTATCTATCACATATTTAGTATAATTCATTATTGCAGCTGAAAACTTTACCAATTTGGTAACAACTTCATTATATTCATCTTCAAATATCAACTTTACCTTCTTAACCATCCTATGATCACAAGAAATGTTTTATGACTAAATTCTTATCTTTTGCTTCTTAAAGTAATTGTCCTTTCTTACTCAAGTATGTGTAAATGAAAATCATCAAGGATTAACTTTGAATAACTTAAAACTAAATTATTAGCTTTAGTGGATAAAATTTTAGTATTAAATGGATTAAAATCATGGGAATGTAATTTTATAGTCAACTATAACTCATTTCAAAGTGTTGGTTCTCAATATTGAGGAGAGTGATGGGGAGTAAGATTTTAATCAAAATGTAAGGAAATATGCATACATTGAGAGTAACTACTTGGAATTCCTCATCCATGACAATGAGATCTCCAAGGTGGACCTATCCAACCTCGATTACTTTGATTATTGGTAAGATTAAAAGGTGTAACATTAAAAACATTTTGAAAGGTAGGGTCTAATGCATCAAAGTGTATTGAAATGTATGTTATATTATTATATGGTCTAGGAATAACCCTAACAGTCCTTCTACCTTGATAATTCTAACCTATGGGAAAATGCCTTTATGGAGGTGTATCATCTATATGCCATTCTTGATTAGGTTCAAAATTATCATTATGTGAGTTATGAGAATTGGGTGGAGTCTAACCTAAAAGTATACTAAAATTTGATCCAAATCAAAAACCTTGATTATTCTTTGAACTCAAACTATCAACATATTGTTATATATAAAAATCAATAGATATGTCTCATTTGATTCTAAAAATTAATTTATTTTATTTTATGCACAAATTTGAATAAATGAGATTCAATTTTATATCATACATCTTATATCAAAACTTCAATTCTTGTCAACAAGCTTATTATATTTCAAAAAATCATTAAAATCAGAAAGCCTTCCTTATAACTTATTTATCATCCCAAATTTTGTGTGTACTCACATGTTCAATAACCACATAATCTACCATAAAATTGACACATGCCAATATTTAAAACAATAAAAACATATATAGTTGGTCTAAAATCAAATGTCTTTGCCAACTAAATAGACTAGTATTTAATCAACAAAACATCACTACAAATTGTTACCAACTAGATTATAATGTATACATATTAATCCACATTTTGTATCTCCTATTAACAAATCAAAATATTGACTGCAAGAATAATAACCTTATGGATAATAAAATAAATACAATCACCAAATATACTACTAATATGTATGATCAAACTATGAATAACATGATATTTTTATCTTGTTCAATGAATACAAATTTCTACAGGGATATCTTCAAGTCCATTCATATTTCATTTCAAATTTAATACCTTTAAATTACTCAATAAATGGATAGTATTGAATGATAATCATTTCTCGATTAATTAAATACCACAACATAGAATAAAAAATGAAAATCTTGTAACAAAACAAAAATTCTAAGCATAACATCACATTTCAATTTGTCAACAAACTCACATTTTATTATCATAAATTACATGTAGGAAAATTGAAAACAAACATTTAAAAATTTCTTACCATGACATCAATTTATAACATGCATTTAACCATTTTTCCATATATGTGTGTAGAAGCATCAAAAATATTTCAAAACCTAACAACGATATTCTATTTGAAAATAAAAAAGCAACATGTCATTTTATTTGACATGGATTATTACCAACTGTTAAACATCAATGAAACCCCTATTGAAAATAAATTCAAATTTTTTACTTTTGTTAAATACCTAGAATACCTTCATGTTTTAACAAAAAATAAAAACAATCTACATATGAAAATCTGTAGAAATCACACAGACACCTCCTAAAATATAATCATGCATAAAAGTATCAAACTAAACTTCTCAAAAATTCAAATTTTGTGTAGCCAAATATGAACTCAAAATTATGTATTTCAAAACTATATTATATTTATCAACTATAATCTCGACCATTTACATGGAATAAAAACCATCAATCCAAAACCAAAATAAACTAAGACAACTTCCCATTTTCCATGGAGAGTAATTGCAACAACAATCTTTAAATCATAACTTGGAATGACAAAGTGATGGAAAATGTCTTACCTTGTCTACACATGTACCCATCTTCCCTCTATTTACTTCTAAGTTCTTATTACTCATAGACTTCTACTTGTACAAACATATTTCAAAGGTATGACCATCAAAAAAATAAAACAACCTTTTGTATAAATCCAAGCAAGAATTAACTACCTTGATTATGTGTTTTAATCTAATTTGTTTCCAAGTCAACATGTACTCCATTGACAGCTCAACTTATCATTTATTCCTTTCTTTCAAGTATAAATATAGATAAAATCACTATCAATAGTCCTTTTAGAATCCTCTATTCGATACATGTACATCTAAATTAATGTAATAAAATCCACAAAATACAAAAAAATCCAAATTTAATCAATTAGATCCAATAAATATTATGTGAATTAATCAAACTTAAAATTACTACCAGCTAGCATGATCAAACAAACCTTGACTTGTAACCCAAGCTTTAAACTCATGTGTTCAATTCCTATGTTTCATATTATAATAATTAGGTTTACCACATTAGAGATTTCAACAACATTACCAACAACTAGCTTTTAAGTTCACCATCTTAGCACTTAGGTTTAAATAACATTTATAACTTAATCATTTGATTAATTCATATGTTAGATTTAACAAATGAAACATATAAATAATAGTAGCTTGATGTATTAATAATATTTGAGAAAATCTATGAATTATATTAAATTTATATCATTTCAAACTATATTATAATCTTAAGATCACAAACATCAATTAATCAAACAAGTTTGTGAGTCAAATAGATCATGCCAATATTCCATAAATCAATGCTTGTGGAGATTGTATAGAAACTATGCATCATTTTTTCATGTATAAAAATATGACCAAAAATATTATTCTCACAAGACCAAACCAAATTCTTCCTATCTAACCTTTGCACATATTTTTCATATAAATTGAATGTTTTTCATTATAACAACTCATGCTTTCAAAACCATTATATAATGTTAGAGTAAAACTTCATTAAATGAAACAGTCATAATAAACATTTAACATAGTAATGGATATTTTAAATTAAGTAATAAACTAATATGTTCATAGTTATTTTAAGGTGTTATGACTTTAGTTATCAATATTATAGAATGACTTAGTACACTCAAATTTATAGAAAAGAGAGGGGGTGCAAAAAATAGGCATAATAATCTCTACATGTACATTTAGTAGTTTTTAATTCCAAATCCCTTGCCACAGATGTTATAGATCAAGAATTAAGAAGGATACAAATATAATGCATTAGGGTAAGCAAGAACATAGACCCACTCATCAAAACAACCACTCCTCTAGTTGACATATTTGTTACTTGTGGTATGAATGGTTGTCATAATAATAATAGCTACTACCTAGGTAATGGTTCATGTTATTTTGTTTAATATGTTCTACCAATCATTACCACTCATGTTTCTAGTCTCAAGGTTATGGTTCAATCAAATTATATGGGTAAAAAAAAATTTCACATGTGTAGGTGGTTCAATCCATCACCTTTAATGATGATGATCCATAGAGAAGCCATTATGGTTGCGCGATTGTCTTAGTTGGTAAAGGAAGAGATTCATGTTCTAGATGGGTTGGGGGGACATGACTTATAGTAAAAGAGCATTCCCCTAGAAGTTAATAAAATCATGAAGGTGTTTGGATTCAAGAGACACCTTTTCTACTTGACCTTGTATCTATATAAAATCTAAAGAGATAAAATATACCTTATCATTAATAGAAAAGAGATAAAATGATTTTTCACTACTAAACATAGCTAATATTATATATTTTAATAATTGAAATAATATGATATCCATTCACAAACTCCATATAAAAAATATATATGCCATCCACTAAGAATTATCCCCAAATAAACCTATTCTCCAAGAGAATGGTTTTAAGTGGAAAGGCTGAAATAGGAAATATATATTGTGCCAACCAAATTCAGCTTTGGGGCAAGTTGAAAATAGATGTTTGAATGCATTGAGTATGGAATAATAAAGAAACTTGGACTGATAAATCCCTTTATGAAGTAGGCACTCCCTAAGAACATTTCTAAAATAATCAATAAATAAAGTGAGTGAGCTTAACTTTAGTCTTAGGACTCCTAATTTTTTTTGTCTTGAAACCTATGTCTTAGGTGAGGAATTCATATTCTAACACGTATTTGCCTTATTTAAATCTAGAGAGAAAGGACCTAAATAATAATTATTAGAGTGAGTATCAAAATTTCATCTTCATTCTTGATAAATATGGCATTGAATCATGCATCTCAATGTAAAATAATTGAACTAAATACAATGATTTAACAATTGGAATATGCTAAATATAATTCAATCACTAAAGGGATAACCACTTAATATTTATAAATTGGGCCACCATCCATTTTAGTTGAAAGTGCTTATTATTTATTTAGAAGGTTTTTTTTTTTTTTTTTGAATTAAATACTTTTATTATCAACCCATCTAAATCAAGAACAAGCAAATGTTTTTTTGGAGCCACTACAAAATATAGTAATAATGGGATTAAAAGAGAATTGAAAATATAAAAATCAAATAAGACAAGCACTAGTTAGTTTTAAATGATTGATTGGGACCCATAAATTATCATTTGATGGTGTTTAATTTGATGTACCTTTCATTTCCATCACCACCAATTGCATAACTTATTGATGATCATGTAGTTATTTAGTCATGTCATCATGTTATTCAATGGAGACATTTATTTTTTGTTGGGTTTGATTTTAACATGATTACTTGGGTTATTTCTTCATTTTTAAACATCCTTCATTGTAATCATTCTGTCAATTCTAATAAAGAACTGTCTAATTATGAATCAATATTAAAAACAAATATTACATATATCTATCTTAAAACATGAGCAACAATATTTTTTAGGTTTCAAGATATAACATATAGGATTTTATTACAAAAATGGAGTGTTCAAGATCACCATGAATTCACTAAATGTTACAGGTTTTTTTCCATATTGAACTCACTCTTATCTTTCTTAAATAGGGAAAAGTTTCCTCAAGAGTTCAAAAATAGATCTTTTTTTTAGGTGTAATAATCCCATTTTATATTCATCAAACTTCTTAGGACTTTATTTGTAGACCCCTAGGCATAGATAAAATTATAATTTTAGAATTTGTAGCATATTTGTGTCAAATATATACCAAATATTTTATTCCTACATGAAAATATCCCTAAGAGTATTTGTCACTAGATCCCAACTAATTTTGAGAGTAATTATATGAGAATTTTAACTTCACCAACAAAGGTATATTGTATTGGATTATTACTCATGTGACATGTTGGGGTCTTTATCCTTGGTTTTTATTAGATAAATAATAATCACACACCTAAAATAAACTAAGAAACAAAAAATATATAATGTTGGTATATCATGTGAGTAATGACCTCATGTTCTCACTCAAAGCATGCAGCCATGACTAGTTCCTATATTTTCTACCATGTAGTATTGGATAGAATTAACTCTATTTATACGTATGTGTTTGGGTTAGTTATATTATCATTATTTATACACTCATCATTTTATATTTAAATATTTTACTCATTCCACATATTTATCATTTTATAATTAATACCATAGAAACAAATTAACACATTAGAATTAATAAATAGAAGTAGTGATCATGTAGTCATATAAAATGTCACTTGAGTGCAATGAGTATCATTTAAGACCACCCATCCATAGCTTATCCATAGACCTATATTAGGTCCTATTTAAACCCTTATCCATATTTCATGTGGGTATTATACATCCCTAGACATGTAAAAATCAATCCTAGACCTTCCCCTAGTGAATTAGGCCCTTATTGCCCCAAGATCTACTACTTAGACACTAACACCCCCATTTGGGAACTAACACATTGTGATACTAACCAAGGGACCACAAAAGTGTCCCTTGAATAATTTAAACCCCAACATATATATTTTAAATTATTAAAACACCTAGGGTCAGCCTAAACCTATTTCACACACTATACAAGCACCATATTAGTTGATTTAACTTATTAAAATTATGGGGTTTAAGATTTAGGTTGTTTAAGGGTTTGAGTATAGTAAAGTAGGGTATAAAATAAGTAATAAATATAACCACCAATTTATGGAATAACATCTAATTTTATAGACTACAGGAGCTAAAGGATCTAAAATATAAAAAAGGTAGAAGAGCTAGTCTGAGTGTCACAAATAGGATCCAAGTATAAGAAACCCTATTCGATAATAACACCCTACCTTGGACACTAACATTTATTCACTAGTGTCCACTTTTTTTTCTATTATCATCTTTGTAGGAACTAATTTATACTTCTAAGAACACATGTGTTTGAGTCTACCAACCTTGTTCCTATCTGAATAAAGCCTACTTCATGATATGTGACATTTTTTGACTTATTTTTTATACAAACCATATACCTCCATATGAATATGGAATTAAATTGGCATAAGTAGTAAACATTTGGTGTTATTTGGGCAGGTTGGACATCCTCAACACCCCAATGTGATGAGAGTCACCTACATGCCAATACTCTGAGGAGGGATAAATCTAAATGTATTTTTATCCACCTAATTATTGGTGAAATTGCATGTGTTGAGTGATTAATGTGAGAATTGGGACTGAAAATCTATTTATTATGAGCTTTATAGGGTTTTAGAAGACTCTATGTAGAAATGGGAAGAATAGGGATCAATAACTTTATTTGTGCACAACTTGTTTTGATCTTGTTTGTGTGTATTTGTATATGATTTCCATCTAGTGAATAAAAGGATAAAATTCATGTATATATACTAATCTAGTGGTTTTGTGGGGTTTTAAATAGGTCTAGTTGACCCTAGATGTATTTAAAATTGAAAGTATATCCATTGGGCCTAAAAAGAGGGAAGAGGATAATAACACCCAACTAGGACATTAATGTTATGATGCTACTGTCCAATTATGGTGGTAATATCTAGGTGGTATATCTTGAGGCACTAGGGTCCCAAATGCCTAAGTTAGGGTAAAAGGCTAATTTTGAGTTGTTTAGGGATGTGTGTGTCCCTCAAAAAATATAGATAAGTGTCTAAATAAGCCCTAATATAGGTATATGGTTAAGCTATGGATGGGTGGTTCTAATTAACCCTTTTGACACTCAAGTGACATTTTATATGACTATATTTAGGGTTTTTTAATGGAAAATCTTCTTTAATTCATGAACATTTCATTTTCTAAAATTTGGATTTGGTTATTTTTTGGACAATTAAAGAGCACAGGGTCATCACAAATTTTGGGTTATAAATGAGATCAGGTGGCTTAGTGACGTTTTTGGTATATCTTGAAATGGTTTGGACTCACATAAAAGTTTTAAAATGATCAAGAGAGTCCCTAAGATAGGTTTAGGTCTAAGCAAAGGATAAGGTGGTCTCCAATGACACTCATGGCACTAAAATGACATTTTATGTGACTACATTTCCCCCCTTTATTTTATAAATACAACAAAGTGAAATCACTAAGATAAAGGAAAAGAATCATACCTAGACTTACCTAAGAGGTGAAGGCTATAAATCTAGACCTGAGTATGTGAAGCATGTTTTACTATGTGTCTTGAAAATGAAATGTGCATAGATCAATCCTTATTTAGGAAAAAAAATCAAAGACAAAACTAAGTAAAGAGATAAGAGATAGAGGAAAGGAAAAAATACACCTCACTGTGTACATGAACGAATGTATAATTTTGGTGACATATTATGTGTGTGTAACTATTGATCAATCAGTGAACAACATGGATTAATTTGAATGGCATACTCAATATCCATGTGTTGATAGATCAATAACTCAATTTGGCCTTGAATTCATCTTTACCTACCCCTGATCAATAGATCATGACCTATGAATAGCTTATATTAATTTGATGGCTTGTCCAACCCCTTATGTAGGTGGCCCAAGAACTCAATTAGACTATGAGTCCATCATTACCTACCCATGTATAGTAGATGCATTTTTAACTAAATTTCACAATGTAATTGAATTTGTATCATTATAATTGAAACTATGTATAATGGTTTTGTGGCCACCTAAGAACTTTAGAATGAAAATTAGACTAAGGGTCTCTTGGACACTCAGGTATGTATCTCAGTGACTACATGGTAATGCCACCCATTATGGATAGATTAATAGATAAAATATGCTATAAACTAGTGTATATGGTGTCTAGATTAGGAATGTAGAGAATGAAATGGGTATTGTTGTTCTATATGACTAACTAGTGCAAAAGTGAGCATATGTAAACAATGTGTCATGCACATGCCCCCAAATCTCATATCTAAGTATATGGATTATAGATTTAATTGTAATAAATTTTTATTTGATTATTTGAAATTGAAATGGGAGTGTTCATTATGTGTATGATTCCCCCCATCTAAGAAAATTGGTATGTTTTTTTGTAAAACTGAGTAAAAATTTATAATCTATAACTGAAACTATGTAAGCCTAGATTGTACCTACTATGCCTTTATGGCAAATCTATAATTTCTTACTTCTAGGGATACTAGAGAGTAGAAACATACCTTAGATAGTATCACTATGGTGCTAGTGTCTAATTTTGGTGCTAGCGTCTAACTGTGTTATTTTTATGTTAAACTAACTCTAATATTAGTCTAATTATTTTCCATTATGTTTTCCTAATATTGATTTCTATATTTTGCTTTTTTTTTGGTGGAAACTATACTTTGAATTCATTTATATTCCCATATCTCTATGACAAACCTCTATGAATGCTCCTTCTTTTGAATGGAGTTTTTTAACCTATACAAGAAATATCCTCAAAATAAAAACCTCTACATGATATGTTTTATCCTAAGAATATATGATATCTACATAATAAACTAATATAATGTATATATATGACATCAAAATGTAAGATAATCTAAGCATAAGTTGGTAATGTATGATGTATGCTAGATATAGCATTCGCATGGTTGTCAAGATATACATACATACATGACATTTATTTATTGCCTATTACACACTCCTAGTTTAGATACCATGAGGGACCTCATACATCTCCCCTTCCTCTATAGGTGGCTTGATGGACATCATGCCCCATCCCCTTAGTAGTTACTATCTCCTTGATGGAGCTCTAAACATGGCCACTAAAATAATTAATAATTGTATTTGTCTAATAAATGTCTTGTTCTGAAAAACCCAAGTGTTTTAGAAGGGTGATGGTACCCATGTTGACACTTGACCCATTTTCAACCATGACAATATGAGGAGTAAGATGATCAATGTAGGTTGGTATAAAGAGTGCATATAAATCTGAATCATCATCAGGAATCTCTTATTCTAATAAAGTGATGAGAGTTCTAATTGTGACTATAGTATGATATACACCAATGATATTATGTAGTGGGTGTGTTTACTTTTTATTAGTATGATACGATGTAAGTGATGGATGTGCTAATGTGTATAGTTAACACCTAAAGTGCCCCTTGACTCATTAGTTATATGTTTTAGAAATGCATCTAAAAATATTTTCATTACCTTAGCTTTTATTGGTTTAACTCTAGGTGCCTATCTAGATATTCCCACATCAATGATATTGGCCTCCATCAAATCTTGTATCTTATGTCTCAAACTAATGCATATGTTTATAGTATGGCCTTGTGCCCTATGATATTTGTAGAGCATTGGAATCATATTTATTTGGAATAGGATTAGTCATATCAACCTCTTGATAGGAGGGAGACATATGGCATTACATTCTAAGAGCCACTGTAAAACATGTGTTAGTGATTCTAGAAGGAGTTGATAAAATGAAATGAGAAGGTGGATCTTAAGCTACATTAACTATTATTTTTGAATCACTCTTATTTTCACTGTCTTAAATTGTATGGGGGATTATTTTAACTCTTATTATTTGAATATGATCCAATTGTGTACTTTAATTTTCCCATATAGAGAAGCTTGACTTCCCTTTATTTCACTATGTGGCATAAATATGTGAATGTTGGAAATTTATTGAATAATATAGCTTCAACTAATGATGGTAGTAGAATTTGGTTTAATATGCCTTGGAGCTCTCTATCTATCATGGGGAGTCATTTTTTCCAATATAGTTTTATATCAAAATACATATTCT
>JARHVA010009353.1:325000-327117 GCA_037957365.1 Torreya grandis
ATTGAAGCATACAAATATACCTCTCCAAAATGATATCCCACTTTTAAAATATTATGGGTTTGGTCAAAAATGTCTATAAATATTTGATTATCAAGGTTAAGGGTTAGGCAAATATGCCTAAGGCATAACTACTCATATTTTGTTAGTTGATAATGTTGGTCAACAAGGTCTAGGATTTATGGAACATCCTAAGTAAAAACATTCATAGATAGTTTATCAAGGAATAAGATCCAAATACACAAGTAATGTTACAAAAATATAAATAAACTAGGCTGCACATTCAAAATCAAGCTAAGTAAATAACCATTTTCAAAAGAGGGTTTCTAATAATAGAGACTTCAAAGAAAACTATACCTAAAGTGGATTTTTTTTTGGTGGCAAGATCCCAATCAATAATCTATACATTGATAATCAAAATGAATAAGATTGGAAAAACCTAGATTATTATGATATATACCATTCAGAAAGTGAAGATGCCTCCTCTGTTGCATAGAGGCATCCCATTGATCACATATTAGGATTCTATCACCATTCCTTACCAAAACATAGATTCTTATCCATAGCACTCTCCTTGTACATAGTTTCACTAATTTCTAACCAACTTATACACAATTACATTTACCCTCAGTTTCATTATACATAGTTTCATTTAGCATGTGTCTTGTATGTAGTTTCCTTTATCTTGATCCTTGTACCTAGTTTCATTTTCATGTTGCTTGTACATAACTTATAATCATAAAACTCAAATATAATATAACACATTAAAAACTATAAAATCATTTAAATATTTTCTCATAAAACACAAATTTTAGATTGTATGTATTTCCATGTTTACATTCCTTTTATTTACCAAGTACTACATGTGTTATCTCTGCTGGTTTAGTTAGTTTTATCATACACACATGATTTACTTGTTATCTTCAAGTGTTTGTAGATCACTACAAGACTCAGGTCCTCTACATAGATCTATACTTGCTACTATATACACATTGGGGGCACATACACATATTCAGCATTGATACATTTGCCCATTAGGGGCATCATACTACAAAACTTCCAATTTTCAAAGTTACATCTTTTTTTACTCTATATCACTTATTTAACATTGATTATAACTTTATAATGATCATATTTTACTACTATAGACTCATTTATGTACATTTATTTTCTCAAAGATTTGTACCACATTTTCATACATATTTTCATTTGTAGTTTTACTAATTTAGATTTGAATGTGTCTCTATAGTTATACATCTATTTGAGTCCATTTAAATATGAAAATATTCTATAACTCTATACTAATTTCTCTCATTATATGTATGCTTTGTAAATGTGCCCATGTCTTTGTATATGCCTTCTTGATTATGTATGCGAACATTTGATCATATCCTTTTGTGTGGCTCTAAACTAACCTACTTGTTGTTTATGTATGTGGAAATTTAAACATCTCCTTATATGTATTGCTTTCTTAGATTTAGTGTCATGTTCCCATGTCATTTTGTATTATCACCCCTTGGCCTAATTATGTGTTTGAATGTATGCATCATGGCTATGACACTTGTTTGTTTCCTATTACACTTACACTCAATTTTTGATTCCATGAGTGCTCTCATGCATCTCCCCTTTCTTCTTGGGTACCTTAATGGAAACCATTGCCCCATCCCCCTAGTAGTTTACACAGATTATTACTTAGATTTGTTATTCATACATATTTTTACAACTATTATATCTATATTGACAACCTTATGAATGATATATCTATCATACATCATACATTACCAACCTATGATTATATTATCTTATACTCTAATGTCATGTATACACATTATATTGGTTTATCACACATATATCATATTTTTTCATCCTAACACACATGATGTAGAGCTCTTATTTTGAGGATAGTTATTGCATAGGCACAACAACTGCCCTCAAAAGAGGGGGAGTTTGCAAGGTTTATCATATAGATCAGGCCATTTGAGTGAACTCAAAGTATACTTTTTAACACATAGACACATAACTATAGAGGTCAAAATCAAGAAAACACTAGTGGAAAACAATTAGACAAATATCAAATTTAGTTTGGAATAGGAAAAACATAGAGGACACTATCAAGTAAC